>JANTEX010044440.1:0-22806 GCA_024741295.1 Macrocera vittata
TGTCCAGATTTATATGCTATCATATAAAAAATACAATGTTTCGTAATTTAATTAAAGACTATATAGATTTAAAAGCACGTGTGTTTTCGTGTATATAAAACTGTTTGTAATTTGAGCCGGTAATTCATTCTGTTTGTTTTCTTTTCGACAATGAATATAAAATTGTGTACAGTTTTTGTGATTGCTATTGCAATTTTCGCCGAGGGTAAAACTGTTGAGGTGATAAGTATTTATTTTTTTTTAAACTCTCGTATATTTTGATGTATATTGTTTTTTTTTTCTAAATTTAGCGCGAATCAACAGTGAGAGAGAGCACTCTGAAAGAATTAAATTTCCACTGTGTCGACGCTGTAGAAGTGATGATTATGCCTAGACAATCGGCGGTAGTGTATTTTTCTTGTAAAATTGTAGAACCAGAAAAATGCCCGGCAGAAGAGTCTGCGGCTGCCACAACTACTTCCACCACAACCACCACTACTACTACATCCGATGGAGCGGCAATAAAAATCGAGAAAATGAACACTACTTTTGTTAATAATAATTTTTGATCCAGGCTACGGTAAAATTGTGTGCTTTTAAAAATCAATAAAAGTGGATAATTTATGTTTTATTAAAAATATGTGTACATAGTTAGTTTAATAGTTCATTTTTCTCCATGAAGAATAATAATTTAAACACATTATTAATAGCACATCTTGAGTAGCTGCCAATGTGATGGGAACAGTTATGCTTGAAATTTCTTATAGATGATAGAGGCAAATTCAAATTTAGATCTTCAATGTGTGTAGTTTCCAAATACTTTTGCAGGAATGTTTTCTTATCAGCTCCCCTTACAATAATTTCATATTGTTTCAGCTTCTTCAGGATATCTGCAAGTAGCAAATATTCAACGCCGCTGGTATTCCATTTTAGTTTGTGTACATTGAAATAATTGTATCGATTCTGCCATTTTATTTTGTCTGTTAGTTCGGCACTTGAATATGGTGGATTAAAAATAATATGTTGCGGTACAATAGAATCTGCATATAGAATGCTGAGTTCTTTAGCAAAGTATTGATTATTATTTCCAACAACAAACTGCACATCGACTAAAACGGTATTTGCTCGAGGAAACATTGTAGAAAGAGACTTAAACTATGACTAAACTGACCGAGAGGAGGAAGTTATAAAAGTTCTTAAAAGTTTAAATCATTTAACAGAATAGTCCTGCAGTTGAACTGTACGCATGGTCAACAAAGAGGATACAGTTTTATCAAAAGCTTACTATGGCACGGAAAAACCCTCTGCCTATGGCACAGAAACAAAAACTAAAAATGAAATTAAAAATGAGAAAATCTCGAGGAAAAAAATCAGAGAATGGTTGGGATTGCAAGAGACGCACACTCTTCATAAGCCCGTGAAATATAAATTTAAAAGAAATCACTACAGTGTATTCGGGATAGACGAGCTGTGGGAAATCGATTTGGCAGACATGTCATTGTATAAAAAGCAAAATGATGGTTATACATTTTTGATGGCGACTATTGATGTGTTTTCAAAGTATGCCTGGGTCGTACCTGTGAAAAAGAAAACAGGTGCTGAAATAACGAAAGCGTTCCGGACAATAATCGAGAATTCGATGCGTGTGCCTGAAAAAGTTCAATCGGATAGAGGACTTGAATTTAAGAATAAAATATTTAAAAGTTTTCTAAAAAATATTGGAATTAAACAGCAATTTCCTCTGACTATGTCTATTCACAAATGCGCTGTTGTAGAAAGGTTTTTAAGATCGTTAAAAGAAAAGCTTTTTAAAATGTTTACTCATTCCGGTACTAATCGATATATTGACGAATTAGATAAACTTGTTGTATCATATAATAACACTGTACACAGTACGATAAAAATGAAGCCAGCTGAGGTCGAGGGCAAACACACGATTCAGATATATAAAAATATAAAGGAAAAATACAAAAATGAAGTGGTAAAATATGCAAAAATATTGGAAAAAGATTTTGTTCGAATTGTGAGGCAGAAAAGTCGTTTGGAGCACGGTTATACGCATACATTTACCAAAGAAATGTTCCAAGTGCTGAAGGTAAACGATAAGAAACCATATCCTCTATATGTTTTACGCGATCTAAAGGGAAAAGAGATAGAGGGAAAATTTTACGCCGAAGAAATACAAAAGATAAATATACCAAGGAATGCCGTAATAAAAGTTATAAAAACAAAAGGTTTGGGTAAAAGTATGCAGTATTACGTTGAAAGACACGACAACACAAAGAGGTGGATCAGCAGAGACGATTACAATAATACAAAATTAATATGATATCGCACTTCAAACATCCGTTTTCGATGATTGTTGCAGGCCCGTCGGGATGCGGCAAGACAACTTTTGTCACCAATATTCTGAACAATAGCTCAATAATTGATAGATCGATGGACAGAGTGATCTGGTGTCATACAGAATCGAATGCCGTACCAAAAAATCTATTGGGCGAAAATGTAACTTATTTCAAAGGAGTTCCGGAAAAATTTGAAAACAGTGTAAAAGCAGCAGTACTAATAATACTGGACGATCTCATGATGGAAGCATATAACACGAAAGTTTGTGAGCTCTTTACTAAAGGATCACGGCATCGTGGTATTTCTGTTATACTTATTACGCAAAATCTTTTCCACCAAGCCGGTAAGTTTTGCCGGGATATTTCTCTGAATGCAAAATATATAGTGGTGTTTAAGAATCCTCGTGACCAAAAACAATTTCAATATCTTGCGCGTCAAATCTATCCGGAAAATGCAAAAGCTTTGACGAGTGTATATAAGGAAATATGGCTGACGCCTATACATATTTGATGATTGACCTGACGCAAGAGCAAAACGAATTGCTACGATTTCGCACAAATATATTCGAAAAGGATTATTGCGTGTGCTATTGTCCCGAACATCTCATTCGCGATAACAATGAAGAAAACACCGGCCTTCAGACCAAGGCGAATTTTTGAGAATAGGCATATGCTGTATGTGCTGAGAAACGCAAATAATAATTTACGAAATGCAATAATAAAGAATGCACATCCCGAAACAATTAAAAGCCTGTGTGAAATTTCTCACAATACTTTGAATGGCAACAATAAATTAAATTGTAAGCAAAAGAAATCACTTTGTCGGTATAAAAACCAGCTGCGTAAGCTGGCCTGTTCAAAAACATCTTTGTCTTCCAAGAGAAAGTTACTTGTGCAGCGAGGAGGTTTTCTACCCGCTCTAATCGGAAGTGTACTGACAGGTGTAATTGGAAATTTACTGCAGAAATATGTCTAATAGCTCTCTGTCTAAAATGCTGTTGATATCGCCAGAGGTGTATGAAAAGCTGAAAAAAGAAATTGGGAATCTACAAAACTATTCTTTGTTGGACAGAGAAATGAAAAGAATACTAAATGACGCGCACATTAATAATATATAGATAAATGGTATTTGTATCGACAGCAGCTATTGAAATTTGCAAACATGATGCGTAAAAAGAGAAATGTTCAAGAACCGCTTTTACCGGTTGCGGCGGCGGCGTCTAAGCCTCAAAAAGACATTGATACGCAAACGAGAATAATAAGAAGACGAGAGGCATTCATGCAAACCGATAATCAGCCTCAAATCATCCACAATCCAGAGGAAGTTTTTCATTCAAATGCGGAGGAGATTTTTGGAGTCGCAGCACCAGCGGCCGAAGATGAAGCAATAAATTATGATTCGTTACGGTCACCCACAGATCGTAGGCGGTCAACGGCAGCTGAGGCTGAAAAAGTATACAGACGAAATGCAAATATATTGCCAAACGACGACGCCGAGTCATTGGAGGATGAGGTATTTCACCAACCGGACGAACCGTCACGTGTTCCAAAGCTAGCGGCTGAGTCGGAAAAAATGAGAGTTTTGAGGGAAAAGCAAAAAATTGAGAATCGACAAAGAAAGGCTTCAGTAGAAGGAACACCAGGATTGAGCAAAAGAATCACAAGACAATCTTCGTTGAATAAAGATGTGATAAGCAATTATTTTCGAAAATCTAAAACTGCCAGCACCAGAAGCCAATCAAGTACGCGTACGCAGTCCGGTGGCAAAGTGTATAAATGGGATAGATTTCGATAGAATTTTTTAGTTTAAATAGTACAACAGAATAATTATGAGCACGGGCGGCATTGAAGAAGGAAACGGATTTTATGTATGCTTGTTAAGCAATGGATCAATGCAGTACTATAAAAACATAAATACACTGTCTGCTTTCACAAATCACTTGAAAAAACATTTAAAACTTGATGAACAATGGATGGTCGGTCTCACAGAGATATGTTTTAATAACTACTCAGTTAAACCAGCAAAGTCTTTTAAAAAAAGAGAAATTGACGACTACGACGCCGATGGTGAAATAGATCGTTCTGTTGAAGTTTTGAAAAAAATCAGAAAGAAACGAAGTAATGATGAGAACAAAAGTATTACGGTTCGCATAGATTTCAATAAAATAGTATTAACTCAAAACGACTTAAATACAATAGCGTATAATAATAAACGCGATATAAATTTTGGAAAATTCTTAGAAATTTTATCCGATCATGTATATCCAGATCGTGAACCAAACGATGAAGTTCTAAAAACGATAAAGAAATCAATATATAAAAAATTGAGAAGGACCGACTGGAGTGTATTACCGCAAAAACTTTATACACAAAAAGCCGATGAATACAAATTGCATGTTTATATGGGTTCGGCTAAATCTGACAATATCATATTAAAGTATGGTGAGTACGAATTAGATCATTTCTTAGATATCCTAATTACTCAAATTCCTGCTGAAAAAAGAAAAAAAGAAAAAATGCAAGATTTGTTTAACATATTTTTTGCAAAGCATAAAATTAGCACTGAAGACGATGACAAGAATAAACAGACGGCGGCTGAAACAAAAAACGTATTAACGATTCCCTTTTCTGAGTACGGTGTTGGAATTTCAACTGATTTTAAAAATATAAAATCAAAAACTATCGACATGAAAAATTTGATGACCATTCTTACCGAAAATCTGACGATAGATTCAAGTAAAACACCGGAAGAGATTGAACTATTAAAAGAAAAAATTAAAGATTCTGTTATGGACGTTCTACGAGGAAACAATTTATTGCAACCACTAATTTCAAAAGAATTAAAACCAGCAGATATTAGGCTAAATGTACCGATTTCTGACAATGGAACAGAAACATTTCCAACAGTACTTGAAGTAAAGGAATATTTTCGATTTGAACAATTTTTAAACGAAATTCTATCACAAATTCCCATCGCAAAAAGAAACAAAAAAGTGCTAGTCGAAATGCTGGAAAAAATGTTTGATAAAAAACCCCCAGCAGCAGCAGATCAAGAAGGTGAAGAAGAAGAAGCAAAGACGGTAAAGTATCCCAGAAATGTATCAGTATCGCAAACCGGTAAAAACAACGGGATGATATATGTGTACTCAGACATAATAAAACCCCGTTTGGTCGCTGATGTGCAAACGAGATATTTGCGCATCATACCTTTTTCGGAGGGTGCTCAAAATATACGCTTTGAACACATTGAATACTGTTCAATTGAGACGACATACATTGAAAGCATATCGATTTTAATAGCCGATAGCCAAGGTGAAAAGATTAATTTTAACGCCAGCACCATTCCTACATATATCATGTTGCATTTTAAGAAAAATATATAAATAGAAAATTCACAGCAGTTTTTATCATTTACATGAAAATGCGTGATCACTATACACGGTATTATCTCAGCCAATACGGTGGCAGTGGTCTGCAAGATATTGGCCAGCTATATCGTGCACCCGCGATCTATCAACGCGGACGTGGAAGTATTGGAAATTTGTTTTCCGGGCTATTAAGGCATTTACAACCGCTTTTCTCGTCGGGACTACATGCTTTAAAAAATCAGGCTTTTAAAACAGGCAGCACAATTTTAAGCGAAATTGGTAAAAAACCATTAAAAGAAATATTAAAGGAGCAAGGTATTGCGGCTGTACAAGAGCTGGCGGAAAAGGGAATAAACAAAATGCAAAATATTTACGAAGGAAAAGGAAGACGGAAACGTATAAAAAGAAAACATTTTGATAAATCACTTCATTTGCAATCAAAGCCTAAACGATCTAAACGTTCTCGACAACGTGTCATACGACGAACAGTGAAAAGAAAAGATAAACCAGCTCCCGCGAAGAAAAGAAGGCGACCAGGACGTCGACGACCGCAAAAAAAGCGTGTAATCGATATTTTCAGTCATTAGAAGAAATGGCAAATAAGCATATGGAATGCATGAAATCTGAATTAGATTTATTCGCACGACAACCGATACAAACAAATATTTTGAAAACTGAAGAAGTAGCGTACAAACCATTGGCAACACTTGAAAAATCATCTGTCATTGAATTTGTTTCGCTCGGCCATGGAGATACCTACCGTGATCTTTCGAGCATTTATTTACGGTTACAGATTAAGTTGACAAAAGATGCTACAGGATTAGCTCATACAGATAATTCGGCTGGAGTAGTAAACAATATAATCCATTCTTTGTTTCGTCAAGTATCCATATATTTAAACGGAAAACCGATCGCACAATCGGATAATAATTATAGTTATCGAGCGTACATTGAAACTTTATTGAATTATGGCTCAGATGCAGCCTCCACTCACTTGGAAAGCAGTGGGTGGTACCTTGATTCCGGAAAACTAGATGATCTCACCGAAAAGGCCAATCCTGGTCTCGATAAACGTAAAACAATGTTTGAAAAAAGCAATGTAATAGAGTTGACAGCAAAATTACACGGTGACATGTTAAACCAACACAAATTACTACTAAATATGGTAGATTTACGAATAGTGCTTTCACTTGAAAAACCAGATTTTTATATAATCGAAGCTGACGATAAAACTTCACAAATCCAAATTATGGATGCTACATTGTATCTAAATCATATAACTGTAAATCCAAACATTCTTATGTCTCATCAAATGGTTTTGGAAAAAACAAACGCGTTATACCCGTACAAACGTGTCGAAGTAAAATCGTACACAATACCGGCAAACAACAGTAACATTACGTTAGATAATGTAATTATCGGCCAATTGCCCAATTTATTGTTGTTTTGCATGGTTGACAATGAAGCGTATACGGGAAAACGTTCAAAAAATCCATTCAACTTTAAACACAACAATATTTCAAGATTTTATCTGAGCATAAACGGAGTACAATATCCAAACACTCCCCTAGAGATGGACTTTAGCAACGAACCTTTTATCAGCACACGCAGCTATCAGACATTATTTAAATCTACTGGCATTCACTTCTTTGATCGTGGCAATCAAATAACTCAATCATTTTTCAACAACGGATGTTTTATACTCGGCTTTGATTTGACACCCGACTTGGTATATACCAGCGAATGCGGCAATCTACTTAATCAAGGTACAATACGGTGCGAAGGACGTTTTAGTAAACCATTGGAAAACACAATCACATGCCTTGTATACAGTGAATTTGATGCAACGATTGAAATCGATAAAGATAGAAATGTATTTACAAGTTTCTAAAAAAATACTCCAGCTAAAATGTATAAAAGCAGTCGACGACTGATGGAAAAATTCACTCTGTATTAGTCATTCAAACAGATAAAATGGCCCATTGTCTGATCGACATTGATTTGCTGTATAACGACGCAAACTTTATATTTGCAAGAAAGATTTCCATTTGTGGTTTTACGGGTCATTGTAAAACGTTTACAAAAGAAATACTTTATCCTCATCCGTTAAATAAATTAGAAGACGAAACAAGTGTGTTTATTCCCATTAGATATGGAAATTTGGAATATCATCGACTCGATTTGGACTTGGCCAAAACACTTAGCAAATTTCAACGCATTTACGTGAACGGAACAATTCATCAGTCCTTCATTTCGCAATACGTTACAAAATCAGACATTGAAGTTATTGATTTACTGCAGAAAACTATTATTGAACTATGAATACCCTCGAATTGATACAACATTTCAAAGCAAAACAAATAACTAAATCAAAATTTCTCGGCGTATTTCCATGTGATCGTTTGCCACGCGAGAAGATAAAGAAAATACCCTCGTTTATTGTGGCCAATACAGATCCAGCAAAAAGGAAAGGCACTCATTGGATAGCAATATTTATGCCAAAATACGGTTCTATAGAACTTTTTGATTCGTTTGGTGATACGAATAGACCGCTAAATACATATTTTATAGATTTTCTAAGGAGAAATGGACAAAAATTCAAAACTAATCGAAAACGTTTACAGAGCGATTATTCAGCTTGCTGCGGTCATTATTGCTCAGTATTTCTATACAATAGATGCAAAGGAGAGACAATGCATGCGTTCTTGGCAAAATTTTCCGATACAGACTTTGAACATAACGATAAACGCATAATTCAAATGTATAAACATATATTTGAAAAGGGAACCACCGCCGGCGGAGAAAGTATCACAGTGGAAAGAAAACGGCAGCAGCAGGAGCAAGTAGGAGGTAAAAATGAAAATGTTTTGTTTTGCAGCCAATCCTGTCGTCCGAAAAAAAAAGAAAGTAGCTGGTTTCAGAAAATCTTTAGTATGAATTGCACCTTTGCTCTGACAACAAGAACAACAACAACCCGCAAAAAACATACAATAAATATGGTTGGTAAAACTGTGAAAGAAAAAATTGTAAAAAAAAAAAGAGAGAGAGCAAGAAAAAAATCAAAGAAACTACAGTAAACAATGAGGTAAAGCAGCATCAGATGGAGCATGAAATAAATCCAACGGTTTATGTCCAAGAAGAAGAAGGACTGCACCAACAAATGCCTCAGCAATTACTTCTGGCATACACATATTTCTTTGAGGCATCAAAAAAATACATTTCCATAGGCTACAACACCGACAACTTTTTGCCAAACATAGTTTTTTGTAACATTGGAAAATCATCCATTGTGCTAGACGCTGCTGATTGGATGTGCCTATTTGTCAACGCGAATAAAATAACATATTTTTTCAACCAGCCGAACGATACAGAAACTGAAAACAAAAATTTATGCTGTACTGAAAATATAATTGCAAAGACTTGCATAGCCGACGACGGCATTAAATTATCATCGACCATCGATACTGGAGCAGATTTTTTTCTAAATCAAAGTGACTGGTTGTCTCTATTGGATATGTTTGATTTTTTTAACGGAATTTTCTTTTGGGCCAAATCAAACGCGGACAATGTCAAAGACTTTTATACACAATATGTTCAATTATGTGTCCAAAAATCTGTAATAAAGTTAAGTTCTGCACATTTTTTTGTACCAAAACAAATCTCAAATAATAATTATAATTATTCTCGTCTTTTCTACGAGCTTCCTATTGTATGCAAAAATAAATTGCTAAATGATGTAATTTACACTGCTTTTGGAAATGAAAATTAAAAAACAATTGTAATTTTTTAAAAAACTTTTATCAAATGCGCATTGTACAGGCTTATATAATTTTTATATACAAATTTTATGTTTTTTTTTTATATTAGTCTAAACACACACATCTTATGTAATTAGTAATATATAAGCTTATAATACATTTTTTTTTTTAAAAAAATATAAGTTTTTTTCTACAGAAAACCGTAAGGTTTTGTATTATTATCTTTTACGCAAATTCGTTTTGTAAGCGTGAACCGTATTGATTTTGTTTCCATTGTAGATACAATGTCAAAATGCTTTACACGTTTTATTTTCTTGTCGTTGGAAAATTTTAGCAGATCGCTGGCTGTTGGATCCGTAACGAGATTTTTCAGATTTTCAAAATTTAAAGTTTCTCCATTTTTGAAAGTCGATGAAATCCCCTTGCATTTAGAAATTTCAAAAATGTGTTCGTCAACAGGATTTACTATTCTAAAACTATAACTTTTTGCTCCTGTTGAGACAAATTCGGTGATGTATGCATCCTGACCATATTCGGCAATTTCATCGGTTAGTTCACCGATAAAATTACCGATTTTCGGATGATACTTATTGTCTGGTTTTTCAACATAAATCATGGAATCTGTATCGCAATACAGCAAATTGTCACCGAGTTGGACCATTTCTTCATACAGCTTGATTCGTGCATGAGTCGTTGTGTATGCACCAACGGTTAAACACTCATGCTTTAGCGGTTTTAAATACTCGGAACCTGTAAACTTCCAGTTGACCCAAACACATTTTTCGCCATACATAAACAAGTCGATTACTTCTACTCCTGGCGAAGAAACGAGTTTAAAAAATTCATCTGGATCTTCAACTACAGTGGTCGTCGAACGGTCATTCCTTTGAATGAACTTTCCCCAGAAAGAATTGGCCTGAAGTTTTGCACAACTTCTAAGCGAAGGATTTACGCAAATATTTGCAGAATCTAATATAATGCCTTCTCTGTCGAAATAGTCTTTAATATATTGATCGCGATCAACAACATCGACCGGCCACCCGGACGCCTCTTGTTTCAGTTTTAAAAAGGTGTTTATAAAATTCGAGAAAAGCCCGCCCGTCGATGAACGGGAATCATACTGGACAACCTTGTACGACCAAACTTCAAAAATTTCAATAATTCTATAGCCATGCTTTAGGGCCAGTTTTACTTCATTGATGACCCAAGTGCCTACCAAAGCTCTTTCGTCTTCATTATGCGTACATGGTTTTAAAACGTTCTGTTGCTCCATACATAATCTGCATAAGCCGAAAACGAGACGATCGTAAATACGAGAAGGTAAAACAGGTAACCACAAATTATTTGGGCATAAAATTTTGCATTTTATAATGCCTTCAACGTTGTCAATGTCAATAGAAGCACATTGTTCTCGACGAAAAATTGTCGGATGTCCTACAGGATACATGCAATATTTATTGCAGTATGGATATAAGGACGTAAAGTCTAAATATCGAATTTTTTCGCCAGGTTTGATTTTATAATATGTTCTGAAAACCTCGGTTCTACCACCAAATATAGCATCTCTACAGTTAATACTATTATATAAAATAGAAGGACTAGCGGCTAGACCAGCGTCAAGCAAAGGACTGTATTTTAAATACCGTTTAAAATTACATTCCCATTGAGTCTTCAGGATGTATCCGCACTCTTTCAGAACAATTTCGCGAAGGATAGTTTGCTCATATTTATCATCTAATGTTTTAGATTCCTTGTTATTTCGAAAATGAAAACATTTCATGCAACCGTGATAATAACAACCGTAAAACTCATATACTGTTTTAGTTTCCGGATTATATCCATCAACAACAATACCTCCATTGGGCGTTTTAAATTCATAAAGAATTTTACCGCCTGATTTTCTATTCTCATATTCCAGCCATTTCATACCAATAAGGGACTGATTCTTATATGGATGGTAATTGTTTTTCGGTATTATAGCCAAAGTTTCGTAAGTTAAAAAAGACTTTCTAAAACCCAACATAACCGCATGAGGCAGGGTTATTGCCTCGGTTAACGGGTTTATGGCCAGCGAATTTACAAAATTTTTCATAAATGCTATACACCCTTTCCTTAGAACCGTCACATCCATACAACAGTATTTTTTCAGTTCGCAAAGATTGTTAAATCGAACATTGTTTCGCTTCTGTTCGTCATACCAATCCATAAAAACGCTGGTTTCTTTCGCATCGAAAGATTCCAAACCGAACATATCAACCGGAGGAATTTCACCCTCATAATCATAATTTTCATCTGTGTTAAACAGATGGGGATAGTAACCTTTCGAGACGTTTAGTCCGAAAGCTTTCGGAATTTTAGAAAGGGCCATAGGTAAGAAATTAATAGAATCGATAAAAATAATATTATCGTATTCTATTTTTAAAATTTTTCTTCCACACATTGTGGGCTTTATTATACCTCCACGTTTCGACAATTCTTTAAGGATAAAATGACCGTCGTATCCCTTAAAGTTGTGTGCTATACAATAAACCATGGAAGCTCTGTGTCGATTAATAAAATCAATAAACTTATCCACACATCCGGTGTCAAACGAATTTTCAAAAATATGCTCTCGTTTAATACATTTCGTGCATTCAAAATCATCCGCATCTTCGGCATAACACAATTCACATACTTGTTGAGCTACAACCAAATTAGGCACATGCAAGAAAGTATTTATTTCACCGTCAGCATACTGGGTATTCTGTGTGCATTCAAGATCGAAAAAAATCAGAGTATATTTAGTTGGTGTTCGTCTCAGGTATTTTTGTACAAAACATTGATGTTTACCGTCTACCATATGACCACAGACGCTGCAATAAAACTCACTGCAAGTATGTGTCAAGTTTTCTGGTCGCCGGCGAAAATCATAAGTTTTTGTGCATAACACACAAAATCGAACTGTTTGGCAAACCGTTTTGTCATTAAATAATACTGTAGTTAAATGCGAATCAAAACAGGTTTGATTTTGAAAATTTCGATTACACAGAGAACATTTTATTTGCACTGTAGCCGGTTTACAAGGAATTAATGATTTACAAAATCTACATTTTTCTTTGCAGATATGTAAATTTTTATCGTTAAAAAGAAGTTTACACTGGTTGCATTGATAACTTCTGCTGAAGAAACTTGTAAGTTTCTTAATGGCAACAAAATGATTTAAATCTTCAAAGAGAAAGAGGTTTATATCTTTTTTATTTATTTGACCGCCTTTAACTAGCATATTCGAAGAACTGTTTTTATCGTTGTAGACAGAAATCGAATAGTCGGGTAATATTTTCGAAAATTTATACAAATCGATAATATTGCTACCTGTTTCCTGACTTATATCTACATGAGCCTTCTTAGCTAGTTTGACTGCATCCTTTTTTTAGAAAAAAGCTACCTCTTCGTGTGGAATAAAAACGACTCAGTTCACTGCTGTTGTCCGCCAAGGCTTTTGCCAGCAATAAAGCCTTTGGCAAACATAGCATATCTCCGGCATCAAATCCTGGGTCTGCTAAAGACTGCTTTTTTACAGTTACAATTTTTTCAGATGTTAAAAATTTTATGTTGTTAATTTTTCGCCCGCCTCCATAAGGGAGTTTAATAATTGTTGCTTCTATTTCGAGAAGATCGGTTATTTTGAAAACGGCATTTGATTGAGCCACATTTTCCAACAGATCACTCAGCATTTCCCCGGACAGCTCTGAAATCTTTCGAAAGTTCAAACCTATTGGTTTGGAAGACTCCAGAGCTATACTTGAAATTTTAACCCCGATCAAAAAATGTGGCTGAGTTTCTCTTTTCAAAATTTCTACAATTTTTTCAAAACCGTCTCTTATTAAATTTTCGAAGTCTAAAACACTAGAATTAAATTTAAAATTTAAAAGTAGCGAAGTTAAATTAAATCTATTATTATGTTTGGAAATTTTCTTAATTAAACGAACGGCACTTTGATACCCTGAATATGATGCTGGTGATGCTGTGGATCCTGCTGTCGATGAAGAAGATGCTGCTGTTGCTGTTGTTGCCGCTGCTCTTGTTGTCGATGTTGTTGTTGTCGTTGTCCCACCGTATCCAATTTGACTGCATGGAACAATGCCCGCTGGATTCATTGGATTTCTAAAAATGAAAAGAAAGTTTTTTTTTTAAAAAAAACATAATAAATATATAGCAATTTTACTACACACCCTAAATTCCGAGACTGAAGATTCCATGGTGCTCTGGCTATGGAATCAGCTAAAATCCTTTGCTGGTTTGTTTCAGCAGCAGCAGCAGCAGCAGCAGCAGAATTTTGCCAAGGAGCTAAAAAATAAAAAAAAAATCAAAAAGATAAACAAAGATTATAGTTTCAATTAACAAACCTCTATTAATTAAGTTTGCATTTCTTTCTGCGCTAATTATTCTTGCAGCCTCCGCTCGAATCCTTAAAACATCCTCGAAATAAAACTCCTGCTGCTGCTGCTCTATCTGTTGAGGAATCTCGTGCTGCTGTAGCTGCTGCTGCAGGTGGTGCTGCTGCTGATTTTGTTGTTGCTGGTCTTCTTGATTCATATTGTCACTCTTATAAATTCCGCTAACTTTAAAATCTTTATACACTCACGCAAATTTGACAAACACAATGCTATTTTGTACCGAATTCTCAAATAATATGCTGTATTGATATTTTTTTCACTCACAGTTTTGTAAATAGCAGATACGCTGTCGCTATAAAAATAAAAGACGACTATTTCGTTTCCTGTTATTTAAATTTACGTAATTTTACTCTTTCTCTTTGTATATATATGTAAAACACAAATTCATGAATCCGGAAAATATCACCAACTTTTTTTAGTTATTTCCACACTCACTCAAATTTGACAGATACTATGCTGTTTTGTACCGAAATCTCAAATAATATGTTGTAGGGATATTTTTTTCACTCACAGTTTTGTAAATAGCAGATACACGATCGCTATAAAAATAAAAGACGACTATTTTGTTTCCTTTTAAATTTACGTAATTTTACTCTTTCTCTTTGTATATATGTAAAAGACAAATTCATAAATCCGGAACTAAAAAAAATCGTCTGCTTTTAATATTCTAACATAATATTATATATACTTTGTAATCTGATATGCAGAAGAAATAATTATCGATTATGCCTTTATATAAATACAATGTATTATTGTTTTTTTTTTGCCCAGCAAAAATCTGCGGAACTAAACAAAAAAAAAACCCGTCTGCTTTTAACATTATGACATAATATTATATAAATATATACTTCGAAATCTGATATCCATAAGAAATAATTATCGATATGCTTATATCTAAATACAGTGTGATTTTGGTTACATTTTTTCGCCGGCTAAATATTTGTTTTGCATATATCGAGGCTTTAGAAATATATATATATAAAAAATAATAGCTAAATATGTATTTGTATCCTTTGTTTTACAGGAAAAAAAAAAACCTTTTGTAAAAATCAAAGGGTATTTAAACAGGTACACATGCATAATGCTGACCATTAATAATCTGGAAACTGGGATTAAACATGGTAAGTATTGCAGTTTTTATTTTCTAAAACTTTTTTATATTTTGTGTTTTTTGTGTGAATGTGTGAGTGTGAGTAAGAAATTTAAATAAAATAATATTGATTTTTTTCTTTTTTTTCTAGGCAAACATCACGAATTTCGTTATCTTATCGTCATCTGACGAAGAAGAACCAGCGTCAGTAACAGCACTGCCGCCGACTCCTCCACCGCCGGCATTTTCGCAGCAGTCGGCTCCAGCAGTGGCAACTCCGCTGCTGCTGCAGAATGCACAGAATCTTCTGTGCACGGAGGATATGAGGCCGGAGACCCCTCCGCCCTCGTATTCCGAAGCGGCTGGCGACGCGGCTGGTGGATGTAAGAGGAGGAGAGCTCGAAATGATGCTGAAGACGAACAACCAACTTCGTCAAGGCAGATGAGGAGACGGGAGGCAGAAGACGAAAATATACAACAACTACAACAGCAGCAGCAGCAACAACAACAACAGCAACAACAACAACAACAACAGCAGCAGCAACAACAACAACAGCAACAACAACATCAACAGCCACAAGCACACCAAGTACAACAGCAACCAACCGTTCAGCATGGTGTTTCGATTATTTCGAATGCAAACGGTCGAGTGCCGCCATTGCCACAACAGCATGTCGTCTCTTCGCAACAACCACCACCGTGGCAAGAAGAAACACAAAAGCGACGGATTAATCCTAAGAAAAGGCCTAACTTTAAGGAAGATCCAACCGGTTATTTGGATCATCAAACTGCCATACTGCATAGTTCTATATTAAATGTCCATAGTCCCGAAATACCAAACCATCAGACGAACAATGCTAATCAAGTATCAACTGTCTATCAGCAAGCGACCGTATCAAAAGTGGGTCCGACAATTATACAACAGCGAAATGATCAGCAGCCGCCGCCACCACCACCACCACCACAACCACCACAACCATCACAACAAATTCAAATCAATAATCAAAATGTTCAAATGAATGTTCCTCATCATAATTCTGATAATAATTCTCAGCATGTGATAAACTCTGACCAATTGAGTCGTCAACAACAGCTATCTGTGATGCAGCAACAAAATCAAAATATCTACCTTCATCAGTCGCCGCAACAGCAGCAACCGCAAATTGTACAACAACAGCAACAGCAAATCGTCCAACAGCCAAGGCAAATGCTGGATAATCAAATTGCTACGGGCAGTTCCGTTGCCATTAACAAAACACATCAACCCCAACAACTTGTTGTCGATGCAAACGGTCAACCCGTACGAATTATTCATCAAAATGCTCAGGTTGTGTACACAAATCCAAACGGATATCAAATGTCTTCTCAGCAATCAAATCAACAGCCCATCAAAATGCATGAATCTCATATACAAGATAATATTTGCAATAGCGGCGGTTCGGCTTCGGTTGAAACACATATCGTGAACTCGCAATCGCAAGCAATCGGCCAACATTCAATGGCCGGCACAACCACAAGAACAGTGGTACAACACTCACCGTCACAGCAACATCCGACGCAACCGGTTTTCCAACAGATTCATCACCAACAGCAGCCGAGAATGATTACACCCCAACAACGATCTGGTAACATTCAAACTATGCAGGGAACAATTCGGCCACATATTATCTCTCTGCATTCACAACAACAACAACAACAGCAATCAGCGTCAACTAGTCAGCCATTCATTGTAAATCAATCGCCTAGGCATCCGAATCCTCAACAATTGCAACAGCAATTACATGAACAACAAAATCAACAACAGGTTCTAGTGCAACAACAGCACCAACAAAATGGCCATCAACCCGCAAACCGGGTAATTCTAACGTCAACGTCATCGCACAACTTAGACACAACTGCCGCATCCATTGACAATGCTCATTCGATGGGTCTATCAATTGGCGGCCAAACCGTAACACATCTTCCAAATGGCATGGTCCAGGTCCATCAAAACTGTGATATCGTTCAAATGAAACAACAACAACAAATGCAATTGCAACAGCAAATCCAACAACAAAACATACTATTCCGTCAACAGCAACATCTACAAAGCACAACAAAAACAAAGGAACCGCACCGTTCCGCTTGTAACAGTTCACAGGACTCAACGGTCAGCAGTCGCCAGACGGCACCACAACAAACAAGGCCTGCCGTATCGGCATCTCAGGAATCACCGGTGTCGTCCAGTACGGCTTTTCGAAGTTCGACGACGGTACACGAACGACAACAGCACCCAACGACCAGTCAACGATCGGCAAAGGGTCCGGCTCAAGTTGGTGCCATATCAACAAGCAACGAAAGTCCGTCGGCGGTTTCACCTTCGCCAGCATCGTCGCCAGACAATTCATCGTCATCGAATGGTGGTGGTGCGGCTTCAGTGTCTACATTTTGCCCGCCAAAAGTTCAAACCGGTGCATTTGTAACGGGTCAAACAAGTGGCAAGAATACGATAACCTCGGTCGTAGCCGGCAAAGCAATGACATCGACGACCAGTTTGAACAAAAGCGGCTCTACATTTGCCAAATCTCAAGAATCAGATCTGTCGGATTACCGCAACACTGCCGGTCAGTCTGCAACCGAAAAGCGTATCATACATCATACGTCAAACGTGATTCCAAGTTCGCAAATTGTTCATGTTAGTTCGGCTGGCACAACGGCTGCCATTCAACACATTCAACAGCAAACGGTGAACAATCGTTCGACAACCACCAATCAATTACAACAAAATTGTGTACCGGTATCGACGCATTTGTCCGGCGGTCAAATTCAATTACAATCCATTTGTCGCGAACCAACTGGCAATCAATTCATTATGACATCGTCCGGCCAGTTATTAGTTATGCCATCGCAGACCAATAAATCTTCCAATCAAATGATAATCAGTAACGGTTCCGGTGGTACACTGATGATGAACCATCCACAGCAAAGTGTTGTCATCAATCAACAAGGTTCACAAATCATAAGCAGTGACATGATTCATGGACTCAATCAACAGGTTGTCGATAGTCATCGGATGGGCCATCATCAACATCATCACCATCATCATCATCATCAACAACAACAACAACAACAACACCAACATCAAACGGCTAACATTCTGCATCAATCCGGTAACGGTGTTGTCATTCAAGGCACTAATGTCATGCCCGGTCAAAATATTATTCAATCATCGAACACCATGAACAATTCCAATTTCATTGTTAGTTCACCGAACAATATGCAATCGATGATCTTGAATAATTCCAATATCATATCGCACAATGGTAATGTCATTCAACAGGCATCACCACAAAATGTGATACATGCCGGCGGCAAAATGATAACGACAAGCAACGGTAGTGTTTCAAATATTTTAACGGCAAATCAATCAAATGTGCTCGCTGCAAATAATCAAATAATCGGCACAAATTCGTCGGGTAATCTTATTTCGCCAAATGGACATGTGATGTTGCCAAACGGTTATGTTGTACAACCGCAGACATTTACCACCGTTGATGGACAAGTGATAAATGTCATCAATCAAGATGGTAGCACACAATTTGTTCATCATCCGGCAACGACTCAGCAACGAATTATTTTGTCACCCGATTCGAAGCGACGGGCGAAAAAACGTAAAAGCAGTTCGGGTACACCGCCAACGCCAAACAGTTTATCGCCACAGCAATCGCCGACCATACAACAGCACAGTCCGTCTATGGCCGGCGGCACAACAATGCTTCAGCTTACACCGCAGTATCAGCAGCAAAGTTTCCAAATTTCTGGAACTGGTGTACCGGGCACAGCCATAGCGCTCGTTCAAAATAAATCGTCGCAGAATACGGCTACACAACATCAGCAGATATTGTTGCAAAATGGTCAAACGATTATACAGCCGTTGAATTTGATCGGTCAACAATTGTTGGTGCCAGCCGGTTTGATGGTGGCGCCGGATACCACGCTGCTGCAAATTCAAAACATGGCACCGTGCGGCAGCATTATAAATACGCCACAGGGCATGATGATACGTGCGCCAAGTCCACAGAATAAGAGTTTCTTGTCGCCGAATGGTGGCGGACATCAACAGTTTATTGTCAGTGGAAATAGTCAAATTAGTCCAATTGGACAGGTGTACAGTACGCCGATGGGCTTGGTGGTGCCGCATACAAATGCCGGCAATTCAACGTTCGTACAACAAAACACGACAATTGTTCAACAACAAACAACAATGATGAATAGTAATGGTGGCGGTGCAGGTGGTAGTGTCGGTGGATCTACCGCATCAACGTCAACCGGTGGTAACGGTTCGAATATTAATTCTAGTCAACAAGTTATGGAGGTCGGTCATGCGGTTAGTACACAAACTGCTCAAGGTCAACAACAACAACAACAACAACAGCAACAACAACCGCCGCAACAACAACAACAACACATTCGAACGATATCACCACCAGATACAACAACACATAGTCCTAGGAGCCCCGAACGGCCGCCCAGTCAAAGAAGTGGAGGCAGTGACACGAATATGGTGAGTTTTCGTTTTAATTTCAATATTGTATGTATAGAAAATCTTTAAATTGTTATGTCTATGCTACAAAAGATTGAGAGACTAGGAGCTTCCAGCCTCCAATTAGCATAGTGCTGTTTTGATTCAAGAAACTCTAGAACCAGGTCATTAACTGGTTGTGGTGTGTTGTATGTCTACCTGAAGTTGTTTAGGATGCGACGAATCTTGTTGGCGTTCTCCTTGGGATTTCTCAGGTCAGTCAGCTGATACTCACCTAGTGTCTTAAGTATTTTTCCCGAGAGTGCGAGGGCAATCACACAAAAAGTGGTTCCTTCTCGTCCTTTCAATTGTGGCAGAAATTGTCATATAAGATATACATTTTGGCGGCACGTTCGAACTAAGGCCGTGTAGACTGCGGTCATTCTGAAAGCGTCTTTCCGTGACATCTTAACGAGCTCCTTCGTCTTGTTGAAGTCATATGAAGCCCATGTTTTTTGATAACAATGCAATAACGCCTACTTTATCTATAGTTGGTCAAGTTGAAGTTGAATTGTTCTAGATATCCCTCCTAACGGCGTTCAGGGGAAGTCCACTAAATCCACAAGGGAAATCCCAAGATTAGAGCCTTGTGTTGACAGTTCATCTGCTTGCTCATTCCCCTCTATGTTGCTCTATCCTGAATCCCATACAATGGTGATCTCGTGCCTCTTTATCAGTTCATCCAGATAATTTTAACTAAGGCTCAATAGCTTAGAGAACAAAATCGGCGATTTAACTACCAACAAAGATGCCTGGCTGTCCGATGCGATTTCTATGAGTCTCGTAATAAGTTCGTGTTCATTTAGTAATTTCAAGCTTTTATGACATCCTTTGTCTCTTCCTTTTCTAACTGAAAGTCTATAGGATACCTGTACGTTGAGTGAGTCTGAAAAATACCAGCCCAACGCCACAGCTCATTTCTGAACCGTCAGTGTGGAGAACTGCATCGAACACGCACGGAACATTGCCTTTCGCGTCTCGACAGAAGTTTAATTAAGAGTCTAAACTTATTACCAAATTTTGAACTCTGAACCCGGTGGATCGACCACTATAATTGGTAGTCAGCGTAAAGTTCAGTTGTGTCCATTTCCTCTTCCCAGTATCCCATCTCTCTTAGTCTGACAGCTATACGTTAATTAGTTGATTACCGGCGAGTGCTTTTTAATAATAGTCTCCGTTATGCCAACTTGGGTACTTCCCTTTTGGTATTATTGTATTGACCATTGTCTTCCACCGGACTAATCATCAAAGATGAGTATGAGACGCACAATAGCAATGTACTTCTTGAAGACCGTTTTTGGTCTTAGCCCCCCGTGTCTTACTGAGCATCGTTTTGCATGCGTAAAGCGCCACATATATGATTTATTAATTCTCTCTATATTTGGACGGATTCACACTGGTCCAAAGGTTTGTTAGCATTGATTTTTTTATTAATGCTAAGACGAAGATGATGGCTGATGTGCATAATCCCGGTACCAAAATAATCACATCGTCAGCGCAGACCACAACTCTCACCCCAGCTGACTTCAGCTTACGTAGAATGCCATCCATCACTAAAACCAATTGAAGGGTATCTCTGCCTACGATCGTGTTGTTTGCATAGCACCCAAAATCTTATTATACCGTTCGTGTTTTCAACATACTCGTATTCTAACAATACTGAGCAACAGCCTTTCGTTTACTATATGGTAGAGAACCGCTTCTCTAATTGCGTCTATAACTCTATAAGAGTTGTCGAAGACATCTTCTATAATATACTGTTTGTCCAATCTTGGCGACGATTTTACCAAGGGAAATCTTTTAAGAAGAGTTCCTCAGACGTGATAAAAGGGATGTTACCAGAATTTAAGACTTCAATGTCTTCCTTTACAAAGAATTCCAGAACAGACTCACCCCTTGTGTTCGTGTCGTTGCTCTGCTATATTTTATGGCATTAGCGTCGCAACCTTACAGAAGCTGCAGTACACCTTTCTTGCAATACTCCACCAAGTTTTTAACATCTGTTGAAGGCATTTCTGTGGGTCTTTCGAGTGTGTCATCAGTCATGTAAGTGGGTCTAATACAAGTTCTCGCTTTTCGTTTTCTATATAGTGACCGTTATCAAAGTAGCCACCAGTTCACGTTTGTTCCAGCATTATCTCTATACCTATTTCACCATCAGTTGCAGTCATCCTGACCTTGCTTCTAAGTCGCAACACGGTTTCGCCAAGTCAGTGTCGATGTGACGTTTTAGTATTCGCCAATTACATAGTGTTACGTCAGTGACTCCTCATAGTCGTTACGCCACCAACGTAATTGGTCCTGTGCACACAACGTAATTGGTCCTGTGCGCATGCCAGATCTGTCCGAGTGACGTGTTTATTATAGTAAAAAACGACGGGGAAGCCGTTGGACCGGGCGGGTTGGGCTCAAAAAGGGGGTTTTCAAGCAACGAAGTTGCGGAAAATCAAATGTAAAATCAGGATTTGGATTTTAATTTTTTTCAATGCCCAGGCGTTATATAGGGGGCAAATTTTTTCCATAGGCGGTTTTTCAGTAGCGGACCGCGTTTAGAAGTTATGAGCCACTGGAGGTCAAAAAAATTGGTCAAAATTACATTTTTTTTTCATATAGCACAGTGGAGAACGTCGAGATAGTTTGGTGTCTTCGGCGCGATTGTTAAAAATACTGTAGGAAAGGATGATTGGAGGATTCCAATTTTTTTGCGGGGGAGCGAACGTGTCGCTATTTTCATCTTTCTCCATACAAATGTGAGACATTTTTTTTTAATTAAGAACACGTAAAATCAGAAGAAGAGTTATAATTTTTTAACCTCCGGACGGTTTAGCTTAGTAACGTGGGGTTTTAGGATTGAGGGTCTTTTTTCGATTTCGGAACTCGTTTGGTCAGGGCACCTCAATTTAGGTCCAAAAATTGGCTCAGCTCTATAACCTATTTTTACGAACGTTTTTTTGTCTTTTACTATTTCTTTTATTTTTTTTTACTACCCTCATAAAGTCGGCCGACTTGACGCACCAGTTTTTACCGAACGGACCGCTTTGATAAAATGGTCCCCGGCCCATAGATTGAGAGCCCCTTTTTTACAGGTTTTTCGCCAATATCTCAGAAACGGTGGCAGATAGCCTCAGGTCGTATATGGGGACTATTGAAGGTTTTGAGGAGCCTGATTTTTTTAAAATTAGCCCGGATTATTCCAGCCGGATAATTTGGGATATTTTTATTTTGACCAAATTTTCACACAGATCAACTTTCCTACGGTATCCATCTAT
>JANTEX010044441.1:0-15881 GCA_024741295.1 Macrocera vittata
AAAAAAAGCGGCGGAAAAAGTTGAGAAAAAAGCACAATGTGGCCACTGTTTAAATGTATGGCGTGTAAAAAAAGTGTTGGAAAAGGTTAAGAAAAAAGCCCAATGTGGCCACTGCTTAATAGATGCGTTTAAAAAACATGCGTCGAAGAAAAAATTACGTATACGTATGCTGTTTGACGTTTCTAATTTTAAAAAATGGCAACATAGCACAGTACAATATTATTTGCCGGCCCAGACATTTTATAAACACTGCCAACACAAGATCGTATTGATTTTCGGTTCCCATCAAAATAAAATTTCGATTTATTGATAACAATGGCTGCATTTGAAGGTAAGTAAAGTAAAACTATCAGGCAAATGTTTACTTATTCATAATAATGAAAATTATTTAGAGTTTGGAGTAATGCCGGAGTTAGCAAAAGCCGTTGACGAAATGGAGTGGACGTAAGTTGTACAAACAATTGTTGTTGTATGAGGGCTTGTAGTAAATCCATGCAAAATTGACGGAAGTGCAAAAAACATATTTCCATCCTCTTTAGATTGCCAACTGATGTTCAAGCCGAAGCTGTGCCACTGATTTTGGGTGGCGGTGACGTTCTTATGGCCGCTGAAACTGGAAGCGGTTTGTTCTGCTACACCGCATACATTCATTGAATTTTGTTGAAAAAGTAGTTTCCGTATCTGTTACAGGTAAAACCGGAGCTTTTTGCTTACCTATTATACAAATTGTCTGGGAAACATTAAAAGACTTAGCCGATGGCAAAGGCAAGAAAGGAGCTGCATGTGGTACTGGTAAGTTCGATGCTATTTATGCAATAAACTTGAACCGAATTAGATGAAAGTTTCATGTTTTACCGATACAGTGCCGCCGTGGACGATGTCTTTCTTTGATCGAGGTAACGCCCTCGCCGTAACACCCGACGGTCTACGCTGCCAATCCCGTGAATTTAAAGAGTGGCATGGTTGTCGAGCTACAACTGGAGTTAAAGGTGAACATTGATCATTCTTAATATATATAAATATGCCCAAATTTTCCACGTTTCCTTCTCTATTGCTAGAAATGATTATTTGCCTTCTGTATAACCTTGCTTATTAAGTCCTTGCTGATCGCGAGCAACTATCTTAACACACTGACGGCCTATTTCGAATTGTCTTGTTATGACAGGTTTGATCCCAGCATTGGCTGTGCGTTTTACAATTGTCTTATCTTCAAATCCCATTATCGGTTCGACTTTACTAGAAGCTGATTATGTCCATTATAAACGGCTTTAGGTTCTAGTAGGCCTGATGGAGTTAAAAGTAGCCGGAAACGACGATGTGACCCAATTCCACATTGCCGGTTACACCTTTCTGTTCGCATTTGTTGCCCTGTGAGATGTGCGTATGTGCGTTACGACGTCACGATTCAAAACGTACAGGAGGCCTGCGTTCTCTACCTGAATGCAGAGTCACCGTTGAAGTCGATGGCAAATCATTAGTTGTAAGAACACGATCGTCATTACTTTCAACCTCCGGTGAATCATCATTATCCTATCATCACTTATTTGGCCGTCAGGAATTTCCGTCTGCTAAAAATTTAGTCCACTTTTGGCTAATTTATCGGCTGATACTTTTAAAGTAAACTCATCGATCAATTTTTCCGCGAAACATGATCGTGAATGCCACAATCACAAAACGAAACCAGTGAAAGCCCATAATATGATGCTGACCAAACAACATATAAATTGCATGTCACAAGCAGAACCATCCATGTAACGACTTCATCAATAAACCACGTAGCATCAGGAAAACAGGTGCACAACAAAAATCTGTAGATGCGCACAATACATAGCGACAAACATCATTCGCAATTCACTTATTCATTTACCCAGGACGCCCCACCAACCCCTCGTTGGAAGAGTTATGGCGCCATCCCAAAAACGGTGCCCAGTTTGATAACTCGTCAAACGATTTCGTTCAATGAAAGAATTATGTATACGGTATACCTATGTATAAAATTTCTTGAATGCTGCTACAACAATAACAACTATTAACCGGGACCAGTTATTGGCTGGGGTGATCGCAACTTAGTCAATTTTAATGCAAACAAAACACAAGCATGCTCAACAATAAAGCTTTTTATCATATCCCTTGCACGTGCACTGAACAAAATACTCCCAACAAAGTTGGCATTGAAAATTGTTCTTAGCTATCGGAATGACTATGGAATATGGATAGGTCCATTAATCAATTACAATCCATTGTTGCACCGTTTTAACTTGTTTCGTCAACCACACCTCGAGTACAACCCCACTTATGGGCAGGAGCTGCCCGAACAGCACTCGACTTTGTCGACAGAATTCTAAGGCGAGCAATCTTATTGGTGATGTAACCATTTCTAATAAGCTCGATTCCCTTGAACATCGTCGAAATGTTGGATAACTGTTCTACCGTTAATTCAATAGCAATTGTTCATCCGAAATTACAACCCTAATGCTACTATTAAAGGTGTTTTGACGCACCATTCGCCACGCATTTAGAAAACATTTTTTCACAGTTGACACAGTTCTTACTGAGAAATTCAGAGGCTCTTTTGTTTCGCATACTTTCCGTTTATGTGACGTTCTTCCGGAGTGGGTATTTCCATCCTTATATAATATTACAGCACTAAAATCCAGCGTAAATCGCTATCTCAAAGCCATCTTTCTTCCTACTCTAATCAATAACTTTGCGCGCACGCGGGACTATCGGGAATCCACTCCCCACAGATTGACCTTATAAAAAATATATACAAAATTGATTGAAATGAATTTGTACAGGTCCCGGAAAGTATTTCTTTGAAGCGATTGTTACCGACGAAGGTCTTTGTCGTGTCGGCTGGTCAACACAACAGGTAACAATTTCACGGTACCAATCATAATTTTCTAGAAAAAAAAACTCCATCTTTAAGGCGTCACTCGACCTAGGCACTTGCAAATTTGGTTACGGTTTTGGTGGTACTGGCAAAAAATCGAATGCCAAACAATTTGACGACTATGGCGAAGCGTTCGGCATGCACGATGCCATCGGATGTATGCTGGATTTCGGTAAAAGCGAATTTCGATTTTCGAAAAACGGTCAAGATCTAGGCGTAGCACATCGAATTCCGGACAATTTGAAGAACGAAACATTCTATCCGGCTGTCGTGCTAAAAAATGCCGAAATGTCCTTTAATTTCGGTGCAAGCGACTTCAAGTACAAATGCCCGGACGAGTATATGGCCACATCAAAGGTACCGGCTAGTCGAACGCGACCAAATCCATTGGCCAGTGCCAATGCCAAAGCCGAAGATTTCGTACCGAAGCCGAATGCACCGCAGGCCATCATCATTGAACCGTCTCGAGAGTTGGCCGAACAAACATTGAATCAAATAATTAAATTCAAAAAATTCCTCAAAGATCCGCAAATTCGTGAATTGCTATTAATTGGCGGCGTTAATGTACGCGAACAAATGGCAATATTGCAAAAAGGTGTCGACATTATTGTGGCAACGCCCGGTCGTTTGGAGGATTTAATTGGTGGCGGACAGGTTTCGTTGACGCATTGCCGTTTCTTTGTACTCGACGAAGCTGACGGCTTGCTGCAGGCTGGCTACGGTAATCTGATCGACAATTTACATCGGCAAATACCGAAAATAACGAGTGACGGACGACGATTGCAAATGATTGTTTGCAGTGCAACGTTGCATTCGTTTGATGTAAAAAAAATGGCCGAACGACTTATGCAATTTCCGACATGGGTCGATTTAAAGGGTGAAGATGCTGTACCGGAAACGGTTCATCATGTTGTGACACTGGTCAATCCACAAACGGATCTTGGCTGGCATTCGATGCGACGACACATACAAACGGATGGCGTACACGCAAAAGATAATGTACGACCCGGCAATAATACGGCCGAAACATTTTCGGAAGCCGTTAAAATGCTGAAAGGAGAATATTTAATTCGTGCCATTGACGAACACAAAATGGACTAGTAATTTGATTTGCTTTTTTTTCAGTTTATTTTATTTTTTTTTTCATTTTTATTTCGTTTGAACACTTAGCGCTTTGCTGTTTTGTCGCACGAAATTGGACTGTGACAATCTGGAGAAATATTTGCGACAAGTTGGCGGCGAAAAGTATTCGTGTGTATGCTTGCACGGCGATCGAAAGCCACAGGAACGGAAGGCAAATTTGGAAAAATTCAAAGCGAAACAATGCAAATTTCTTATTTGTACAGATGTTGCGGCTCGTGGTCTTGACATTACCGGATTGCCATTCAGTAAGTTTTATAATGGATTTGCATAACATTTTTTTAAAGATAAAAGTTAAAAGAATTTAAATGGAATTTTAGTGGTAAACTATACGCTGCCGGACGAAAAATCGAATTATGTGCATCGAATTGGACGTGTTGGCCGTGCAGAACGTATGGGTTTGGCCATCAGTTTGGTATCAACTGTTCCGGAAAAGGTAATGAAATACATTGATTTGTCTGACGGTTTAGTGTTGTTACATTTGCGAAATTTTTGCAAAGGTTTGGTATCATGGTCAATGGTGTTCTTCGCGTGGTAAAAATTGTTGGAATACGCGATTGACCGACGAAAAAGGTTGCTGCATGTGGTACAATGAGAAAAATGTGAGAAAGCCACAATTTAGATGTGAAACTTGTTTTAAAATAATGTTTTCACATCTATTTTAGTACTTGGGCGAGATCGAAGATCATCTTAATATAACCATTCAACAGGTGAACTCAGATTTTAAGATTCCGGTTAATGAATTCGATGGCAAGGTAAATTCATTTATTCAGGCAATTATATGAGACAATATTTTGAAGAACTATTTTTGTATATATTAAAGGTTGTGTATGGTGAAAAATTGAAAAATTCCGGCAGCGGCTATAAGGATCATGTGGATCAACTGGGACCGGTTGTGCAACGATTGGCTGATTTAGAGTCTAAAGCTCAAGTTGCATTTTTAAAGAGAATGTATTGATATGGCAATAAAATGAATTAATTTACTCACACGCTATATAGTTTTGTGAGTATATTCGTTTGAAAGCACGTCAAACTGCAGTGATCTTGTTCCCTTTGTCTTTACTTCAAAAAAAACTTCAAATTAAGTTAAAAATAAATTAAATTTCATTAACAATACCAAATAAAATGTGTCACGAATCCGTTTATTCATACCATTAATGAATTCTTCAAAATTCAAGAATATTACTCTAAAAATAAAACATTGGTCCTTCGAGCCACGCATCTACCGGTTTTGTGGTGAATTTAAATAAAAAAAATAGTCATTCAGATCAAAATACAGTCAGCAAAAGCATTTTAAACAATATTTGATATTCTCCAAATGGATACAGACTCAATCAACTCAATCAAACCTATGACAATATAATTGTTCTAACATCTCATGGAAATTTATTATTTATTATTTAGTAAATCGTTACATCATGGTCCAAGAAACTGATGAAAATCAAGATGCAAATACCAGTTGTGTCCCAGTTCGGAGTTTTCCACAAACAATGGTTAAAAATTCTGTTAGAGAAGATCCGATCAATACGTTGGCAGAACACACAAGAAAATCTGGAAAATTTGTCCAAACGATCTCAAGCCAAATGAATTCGTAGTAATGTTTCACGAAGGCTGGAAATACAAAAAACTGGCACTAAGGCACTATATCGGCCCGTTGTACCAAATCTCAATAAAAGAGAGGTTTACATAGACCATATTCCCTATGACGCTGCTCCTCTAGCGCCACCGCCAAACCGATGCAACTTTTGAATAAAATCCAAAATCTGCCTCAACGGTATCATACTTCTGGCATGGAATACATAAGTATCAGATGAAATGGCAGTACTAATTTGATCAGTCACTTTAATAGTTTTAGTTGTCACAAGCATTTCCGCCCTTTCGCTTCTTACTTGTATTGTTGACGGCACAACATTGAATATTTTTCTTCTTTACTTTCTGCTTATTAAAGCCGGCGAAATTAATGAACCATTTTTATGAATAAACGCATTATATTGTTTATAAGCTGTGCGCTGTGCCATTTATTCATCCAATAACTAACAGTAATTACAAACAAAGACTTCTATGGGTGGTTCGGTCTTTTGAACCGAACAAATAAGCGTGTCCTGGTGTTATTTTTCCTATTGCAAGAAGGTACGGATGTACTATTGGAAACGCTTATACGTGGGGTTTGACGCCAAGGGCAACACATTGGCTCTTCACTATGATTGTTATACCGGTACTAACCTATGGGCGATAGTGTGGTGGCCTCGTAACGATCTGAACAGTGCACAAGATCTGCTGTCACATGTACAGAGGCTTGGCAGATTAATAATAACTGGCGCTGTTCATTCTACACCTACAGCAACTCTTGAACACTTAGTACTGTTGTTATTACTACTGTTGAACCTTCAGATCAAAGCAGTCGCAATTAACGCAGCTGTAAAACAGAAGCTAAACGGGATGTGGCGACGTATAGTGCATGAAATTGGTCATACAGCAGGCTGGAAGTTCTGCACGGCGTTAAATGACAGGTTAAATGTCGTTGACTATGATTAGCGAGAGTATAGGAGTACTCTATAGCTAGGTTATAAGGTGAGGGTGCCAAATAGGATTTGGATTAACTTGATCCCCTATCGCTATACCAAACTTTTGATGCGACTGTGTGTTATATAGATGGCTCAAGACCTGCAAAATCGAAATTTTCAAAACCCGGGCGGCCCGGCCCGGTCTAAAAAATAATCAGACCGGCCCGGTCTAAAAAATACTCAGACCGGCCCGGCCCGATTGAAAAAAAAAATAAAAAGCCCGGCCCGGTTGAAAAATAAATAAAAAAAGCCCGCCCCGGGCCGGTGGAACAATAAATAAAAGAAGCTCAGGTATAAAATAATAAAAAAAACCCAGCCCGGCTTGGATTTTAAAAAAATAAAAAAAAAATCTGGCCGGGCCGCGTCCGGTTTCGCAGGTCTCTACTCGAGGGAATTAGAACCGGTGCAAGCGTTTACGTGCCGCTTTTCGGGTCTTCTCTATCAGTGCCACTAGGAGACCACGCTACTGTTTTCCAATCGGGAGTCATAGCTATAAAGATTTGCCGACTCGTTGGAAGCCAGTGGCGTAGTGGGTGGAGTCTACATTTATTCGGATAGCCAGGCGGCGCTTCTGGCACTTGAACCCTGCACGGTGACTTCAAGCCTTCTGAAAGAATGCAGGAACGCCCTCATCAGACACACAGAGCACATGGAAGCCGTGCTGCTTTGGGTGCTCGGTTATTCAGGAATTGAGCGTAATGACAGGGCGGACCAGCTCGCCAGAGAAGGCTCTGGAAACAAACTATGTGGACCTGAACCGACATGGAGAGGTAGCGAGGCGATTCAGTAACAAGCATCTCAGGGTATAACGAGGATCTGGCGCTAGCAGAAAACCAATATTGTTTGAAAGCGGGCCTAGTAAGCCCATAAGCCTTACTAGAACGCAGTTAAGACTCACACTGAACCGGACACTGTTGGCTGAACAGGCATTTATCTTTGATGGACGTAGCTGACAGTGCGAACTATCCAGCCTGTTGTATGGAGCGGAGGAGGAGACTGGCTCCCAGTTCGCCTGTTCTTGTCCAAGTTATGGACAGCTTCAAATGCACACCGGAGGAGGTCGGTCGGAGACCGATGCACAGACTGTTGGACTTCATCATGAAGTCCAACGTAGGATGAAAGGGCTCTTACAATGAACCGCTCTGTATCTATCTATGTATGTGTTACGGGCGTACGATACGGGAGAAAACGCCACCATAGGAATTACACACCAATTGATGCCGAATATAGAGATCGTGAAGAGAAGCCGAAAATATAAGGCAAGAGAACACGAAGAGAGATGCCAAGGAAGCCAGCCTTGAAATCGGCTACTTTGACATTCTAAGATCAAATAAAGAAAGGTAGGTTGGACAGCATCTAGATAATGATGATGAAAAAAAAAATTCTAAAGTGTTTCGAAATTGAAAATGTTTAGGACCCAAAATGCGGTTTTAAGACGTTTCCAGCAAAACAGTGTTAGAGGAACAATTAAAATTACCTTTTTTTCAATCGTCGTCTATTGTAAAAATTTCCATTGACTTATCAATACCTTTGATGACCATCATCTCATTACCATTTAACTGTTGATCTGGCGATCGGTTTCTTTGATCTTCAATTTTTGCCAGCAAACTTCGACAACTTTGTTTGTACAGCAAAACAATTTCATTACAATTTTGCGGCGGCGAAATTGAAATACTTGCATGCACATTCAAATTGTCCACATCTGTCTCATACATTAGCATTTCTGTCAGAATCGAAAATAGATACTTAAAGTCGTTGACTTTAATCTGATAACGTATGTCGCCAAACATTTTCTTGTACCAAACAGCATACGTTCCAAATGCCACCGGACTGTATTGACAAAATTGTCTGGCAGTGATTAACCTGAAAAGTAATTGGACAAAAAAAAATGTATACAAGACTACGTATTAAGATACACATAAGGCAGTTATTCTACTTACACAATGTACAAATATGTGTCACATCGTTTATCGATACATTTCTGAACGGTTTCCTTGAGAAATTTACGAATCAAAATATCGACCGGTTTCGTAACCGATATAAATCGAACGAAGTGCAAGTAGTACTCCCAGCCCGCAAATTCGGGTACCGTCACAACGTCAAACAGTTTCTGTACGTACACCATTTGATCGATTAGAATTTCTTGAATTATAGATTCGATCATTGTTTTGGCGGGAAAATTTTCGTTCCATTGTTTCTGGTGGCTTAGAGTATTTTTCGCTGAACCGCTAGATTTCTCCAAAAATATATTGAAATGTAGCAGTCGAACTGCATCCATACACTCAGCGTTCAGCAATGATTTTAACTCAAACAAATGATTTGTTTTAACGATGTCTTTGTTGTTGAGTATATCTTCGATTAGTTGACGAAATCCGGTGTGTAAATTGGTGGCCACTTTCATTGAATTTGCATTGTTACAGCCGAACGTTAAATGTGCCACTAAAGTCGCTAAGAGTTGAAAATTCGATTCCAGAACATCGTTAAGAATTAATTGAATGGTTTCGATGTCGTCCACTTTGCATATGAATTCGTCAAAATCAAGAATATTCGCTTCTTGTAGTATTGCGAATATATTGACGCTGCCCACACTCCATTCGGACTGAGACTTCTTGATGGTACGCTGTCCAATGTATTTTCGCTCAAGCACGGGCAGTTTTTGCAGTGAATTTATTAGTTCGTTTTTATGCGGCAAATGATGGCCAGAGCATTGTCTTTGTTCAAGGTCACGAATAATGTTTTGCAAATGACGGTACATAGTAGGTGCGTTCATCGCATCAATAAAAAGCATCGACAACGGCATCGGTACCATTGGTTGCGCGGTGAACAGCCAGTGATTTTTTTTTATAAATTGCATTGACCGTTCACTGCAATAGTCCTGTAAATAAACAACTTTTTTGACAGCTGTAACATAACCTTTCTTTCATGCGTTTTGGTGATTCCTTGTTAAATACATACATATATTTACATACATTTTATATATATTTACGCTGAAATGTATTATGCGCTTGTGCAGAACTAAAATTGAAACAAATGACGTCATCATTTATTGGACTATTGAGTTCTCTCTTGCCGTACGTACAATTTCAGCTATAAACCATCCTGAATGTATAGAAGTATTTAGTGCCCATAAGTGCTTCTCGCTCTACATTATGTAAAAATGTATATCATATCGCGCCCACTAAATGCCTCTATTGTGTGTGTCGTTCTCCATATTCACGTATATAGATATACGAATGTCAGAAATTTTGAGATTCCGGCAAACATATAGGTATGTATATAGTTACATATTTCATCGTACTTTTCTCTGCTGTTAATGTTTGAAGCAAGTTTAAGAATAAAAGAGAGAACTTAAAATGAGAAATAAATAAAAAAATAACGGAACATTTTTATTTGCGCGTTTAAATATTCTGTGGTGTGAAAAAATTTGGTTTTACATGAAAATAAAGTTTTACAATAAAATCTTTCGCAAATTTATCTTCGTTTCACACTCACTTCAATTTTTGTGTAAAGATAAAATAAAATATTTGCATTTTCTAAGTTATTCTATATTCTGCACTTTCTATATTCTACGCTATAAGATTTAATTGCAAGGTAGGTCTACTTTATAATTTTCAGCAAAAACACATACGATCGTAATTTCATAATTTTTAATTTAGATGCCAAACCATAAGACATCATATAGTGCTGGATGGGAAGCACAATTTAATTGGCTACAAAGTATACCATCAGACGTTTATTCCGGCCGCTGTAAACTTTGCAAAAAAACATTTAAAATTGGAAATAGCGGTATAAGCCAAGTTAAGCAACACGATTCAAGTGAAAAACATAAAAAAATTATTCAAACAATAGACGGCAATACGAGTCAGTTAACATTCACCTCAACGAATAATAGTTTGTCATTAACATCCGAGGCAGGTAGGACCTGGAAATTGTCAACTAGCGAAGAAGTGTGTCGTGCCGAAACGATATGGGCATTAAAGTGTTGCATTAGCAATTTTTCATTTAAAAGTAACAACGACAATGCATCATTGTTTCAGTCAATGTTTCCTGACTCGACTATCGCTAAAGCTTATGAAATGTCCGAGACGAAAGCAAAATATGTCATTCAATTTGGAATATGCCCGTTTGTTAAAGAAGAATTGTTACGTGACATGAAAAACCAACCATTCGGTTTTAAGTTTGACGAAACTACAACCAAACAAGTTAAAAAACAATATGACGGTTATGTGCAGTATTATTCGACAAAATTCAGGCGAATCGTAAATCATTATGTCGGCTCACTCTTTTTGGGCCATTGCAATGCCGAGGACTTAAAAGATCATTTTTTTGAATTCGCGAAAAATTTACAATGGAACATCAAATATTTAGTACACATCGGAATGGACGGGCCCAACGTAAATTTGAAGTTCCAGAAGCTGTTGGAAGGTGAATTAATCGATTTGTACAACAAAAAAATAATAGACGTTGGCACATGTTCTTTACACCCTGTGCATACTGGATTTGCAAATGGTTTAAAAAAGTTAAATTTCGATTATGACAGACTCGCCCAGGATCTTCACTTTTTTTTTAAACACAGCAGCGCAAGACGAGAAGATTACGCAATTGCTGCTCTTGAGAGTGAGTTAGACATTGAAGTGTCGTTCATGCTAAAGCACGTGAACAGTCGATGGCTCAGCTTAAAAAAGGCATTAGTTCGCATCAGTGACCAATGGCCAAATTTAAAAAAGTATTTTTTGGAATATTTGCCAAAACAGAAAAATTTTCAACGAGAAATTGCTACAACTGAACGGTATAAATTTATTAGAAAAATGTTATCTGATAAAACCAGTGAACTGTATATTGCGTACGCAATATATATTGCTGATTTGATGGAGCGATTTTTACTGAAATTTCAAACCAGCGAACCTTCAATTCATCTTCTTTACAATGGCATTGGAAATTTATTTTACGATGTCATGACAATTTTTATGCAAAAAAAGTATTTGGTATCTGGACATGAGAAGATTAGAAATGAGGCGAAAGATCTTGGAAAAGCTGATCTGGGCGACACAAAGAAGCATTTATCGATACATGAGTTAAACATAGGCACGAAAGCAAAATTATTATGTGCATCAAGTGAAGGTAAGTTTATATGTTGGATTTCATTTTAATTTCAATAGCACGTAATTATTCCAAATTAATAGGTTAAATAGATAAATTTAAATTTATTTTAAAACGCTACGAAAGTCATTGACTTTTTCAATTTAAACAAAGTTTTGAATATAATTGTGTTTAACGCATCACTTTTTGGATGTTATCTCCTAAGCGCTTCTTTATTCTTTTTCAATCCATAATTTTTTTAGTTTAATTATTTGGAAAGTTAGAAATGTTGAGGATGACACCGAAAAAAGAGATTCAGCCGGTTATATAAAATAATATATAATCAAAGGGTTGTCCCCTGGCGCTGATGACAAAGCAAAAAAAAATAGTTATTTAATATTTTATTCGAAGAATTTTGTTCGGTTCCTTAATTTCTTTACATATTTTTTTCATTACAGATGAAATTGGCCTAGATGTAATTAAAACGGAATTCAAAATATGTGCCATTGAAATTATAAAATACCTGCAAAAAAAGCTTCCACATGATTCAATCTTTTTGAGAGATGTTCAATATATACATCCGTCAAAAAAAATACGCAGCCGTTCACTACCAGCCATAGGCAGACTAGCATACACAATCGGAAATGTTTTGCAATCTACGGGACTCTGTGCCGAAAAATCAGTAGACCAATGGACAGATCTTGTAAAAAGTCAATATGAAATTTTTCAAAACGATTGCACAATAACTGATGAAAGCGACATATGTCTTTTTTGGGACAACCTTAGCCATTTAAAAGATTTACACGACAATTATCGTTTTGTAGAACTCTCTAGTATGGTTAAAGCTACTTTGTGCATAAGTCATGCAAATGTCATTCCTGAACGGGGATTTAGTCTAAATAAAAACATTCTAGAAGAAAAAACATTATTGTCAGAAGATACTATAATTTCACTAAGAATGGTAAAAGATCACATTTTATTACACGACACAGTATCAAACTTTCCTATAACTAAAAAACTGTTGACTGATGTTTCCAAATCGCGTGGAATGTATCACAAATACTTGGACGATAAATCAAAAAAAAGAAAATCTAATACTATTGAAGCAAATACATCAACATCAACAACAATTAATACGAAAAAGCAAAAAACATGTGAAGATCTTGCAAATATTAAAAACCAACTTTCGGAGAAAAATGTAAAGCTGCAGGCAGCACAAAAATTGGTAAATGAAGCGACAAACAAACTAACAGAGGCATCAAGTGCGAAAAACATAACAAAAAAATCTATATTAGAAGCCAGATCTATGCTTGAGATGGGCTTGTCAACTTCAACAACTGTACAATCGGAAATAAATACTCTTCTTCTGGAAGAAAGACAATTGTTGGAGCGGAAAAAATAAATATGTGATAATTCTGATTTTTGCTCTTAACAAAGTTTTGCTATTATTTACATGAAATGAAATGTAATTTTTCTTTTAAATTAAATGTTATAAAATTTAACTTTTCTTTTAAGCAATTTTAAATTAAATGTAATTTAAGTTCTTTTTACAGAATTGATATTAGAATTTTATGAAATTTAATGTGCAATATCGAAATTGTAATTGAATACAATTTGTTAATATTATTATTTTAATTAAAGACTGACCAAATAAAATATATAAAATGATATGGCTTTTTAATATTGATGTTAAAGTGTCCGAGACAGTTTATTTTTACGCCCAAAATAAAGCCCGAAAAATTTATTTTGGCCTATATATGCCTATATTTTGTTATTTTTTCATCCTATATTCCTATATATTTTTTTAAATTTTAGCGTGGGATCCCTGTATTAAGTTGGCTCTCGTAGAAACCAATTTGCCAAAATAATATTCTTAGATCACGCCACATTGGGCACACTCCTATTTCATGGAATACGTTTTCTTCCTCTATAAGATTGCACAGCGAACACAATATTGCCTGGTTTTTAATTCCAACTCGATGATATTGTCGCTTCTCCATTCAAATAAAATTATGTACTTATATGGTCACGTTATATACTTCATGTGGCTCGCTTCGAAGAGAGTTCATCAACCGATGTGTATTTTTATGTAAAAATCGAAAAGATTTTGAGGTCGTTGGGTCTGTTTAGGCAGGGTGTTTTTTTGCAGAAAAAAAAAACGTCTTTTTACATGCGTAATATCGGAAATCTTTTGAGGTACACTAACGTTATGAGAACTGTGAAAAGGCAACTTGTTGAACAAGCAGACCGCAGTTAAAAGATTGGAACGTCTGACTGACGAGTGATTACGGCATTAATGACGTCTAAATTTATTGTCAAATAGTCATTATAGCTATTGTGAAGGAATGGTGTAATGATAGGACACTCAGGGTAAACATTGTTAAGACTACCAATTGTACCCTTCACAATGTTAAGAAAGATGGTGACGACTAGAAGGCTTCATATATATGCCAGGCCTCTCCAATGAGGTAAAGTATCATAAAGTTACATTGGAGAAGCAATTAACATGAAACACCCACTTGGATGCCGTTCTGAATAAGGCCAGATCTCTAGCGAATGGTGGGCATCAATTGGGGAATACGCCCCCAAATGTCGCAAAGACTGTATGAACTTGTGGTGAGATCAATGCTAACATATGGACTCTGTTCACTTCACCTCAAGATGAAGGAGGTTGCGAAAGCAACTGTCTATGGACTGCTTGTAAGCGACATGATCGGGAAGGACCGGAATAGCTACATCTTGGGCAATCAGATTGCCAATGATCCTATTTTGGGTATGATGCCGGATCTATCGACTCTTAACTTGACAGCCGAAAAATATGGCATGCGAGCGAACCAACACTAAAGGATGGTTAAGTTGCATGGTATACAGGTGGCTTGACGGATGGAGATGGGCTCGGGAGAGGGCGTATACAGTCACACAACTGAAACTGCCATATCACAACCGATGCGCACTTTATCTACGGTCTTTCAGGAAATCCATGTGATTGAAATTTTTGCCAAGAAGAACATCAAGGAAGAAATCCAATACTAGGATGTATAAATACTTTCGGGCAGTCGGCCGGCTCTAAAAGCTGATATCGGCGAAGGTGTCATCTATACTTGTTTCTGAATACACTTGGGACCAATAATAAGTTATGAGAGAATCGAAGAAAATGAAAGAGCCGACAAGTATCCTCTACCGACTTTATAGGACCAGAACCATTCCGTGGTTTCAGTAGGAGTTGACGAAAAAAAGCCAAAGAGAATGGACTGAAGGGATACTCAGAAAAAATTAAGAACAAAAACCAGGTCAGGTATTCAAGAGAGGTAATAAAACTCAGTTTGCCTGAAATGAACAACAAATAATTGAAGCTTAACTGGCCGAAGTTAAAGGCCATCACAGAGATAATGAATTTGTGCAGAGTCGGAAAGGGTTCCTAGACACCAATATTGAAAAAACGACTTATTCGAAATTTTTTTGTTAATCATCGGATTCAGTTTTAATTTTCACAGAAGTTGTATTGATCTTAAATATTTCGCACCACAACATTTGAGCAGATTCAAACAAAGGAGAAGAAAGCTTTTGAACTCGTATATTAAAAAAGAACTACTTTTGTTCAATGAACTTTTTTCCTAATTATTGAAATCGGTTCTAGGCTTCACAGACGTTGTACAGACCTAAAATACTTCAAAAACACACATTTTGACGAGGATCGAACTTTTTTTTCTAATTATCTCACAGAAGTTGTACAGACTAAAAAAATGCACATTACAAGTCCTTATCGAAAGAAATTAGGATGGCTCTCAAAAACTTATATTATAAAACATAAAATCGTTTTTGTTATAGTCCTATGCCCACTTCCTAATATGTATTAAGTTATTAAGTACGCATTTTTGCCGTATCCGCTAGGCAATATTTTTTTTTGGATCGCTCGCTCTTAGACATCTCTTGTATGATCGATACAGACCAAACGCCTCAACAGATTTTAAATCTGCGAACACCATATTAAAAGAAATTTAGTTTTGTTCGAGGATTTTCTCCTAATTATCAGATTTTAATTTATTTCTCACAGAAGTTGGGCATACCTAAAAAGAGATTAGGATGGATCGAACTAAATTTTTGTTCTACGATCTTTTTTCCTAATTATCAGATTCAATATTTGTTTTTACAGAAGCTGTGCAGACTAATTCTTACCACAAAATTTGGGATCGAGCGAGAGGAAA
>JANTEX010044442.1:0-10249 GCA_024741295.1 Macrocera vittata
TTATGGGTATTTTCGTATTTCTACGAAAGATTTTCTCTTGTTTTCAACATATGCAACCGTACAAGTCATTCAATAATTCAACAAGTTTCAGTGTTTTGGACCATTCCACACAATCAAAAATATTTGGAATAGTGTCCGAATACGGTTCGGCTGGGTCAGTTGGGAGATCATTCAAGTGGAGACCCGAGTCCTTGCACACGGTGCCACGGTCATCCGACACTGACGATTCTAAATGACGATCCATGGGGACACGTGGGCCATTCCTTTGGGTACATTGAATGACCACCGAACATCCACACTTCTTCGACCGGATCATACTCGATTTTACTCTCGAAACGGGGTGGGGTGGTATTCGATCTCGTACTGGTAGACCGAAGACGGAATTCGAGAAGCTCTACTTTACGACACAGATCATCAACGTTGTTTGCCGGCACGCGGAATAGCATTCGTTGGAGTTAGAGGGCCATGTTATGACGCAAGGTATATATATATAAGGATGAGTAAATAAATATTGAATTGAATTGAAACGACTTAGACCCACTAGCTTAGAGGACACGATTAGCGAGTTAATTGCTAGCAATGCAGTTTGCCTGTCCGATGCGATTACTATATGTCTAAAATTGTATTCGTGTTCAGTAGCTTGCAGGCCTTCTGCCTGAAACACACTAGATCTCTCCGGAAGTCTGTAGTATTCCTGTATGTTAAGTTAATCTGAGAAGATACTGTCGGTGTATAGAACTGCACAAAAAAAAAGCGAAAAAGGTCGCCTGTCTCCCATTCGCGCTCTTACCAGCTTTGGAACCATTAAGTTAATCGGTCAGCGTATCACCTCTGTTGGTAATGAGCGAAGAATGCTGTTGTGTCCGAACAGTTCCTCTTTCTATTAACCCATCTCTCTTAGTCTGAAGGCTGTACGTGCCGCCATGCAATTGATGTGTATGTGCTGCGGAATTAGGTTTGTTTTATTGTCTAGACTCTTCAGAGTTACTTCTCTTATATGGTAATACATTAATCTCTACATTGTTTTTAGTAAAAACAATGTCAGACTAATCGGTCTGAAAGATTTTGGATTCGTGGTGTCTTTTTTCCCACTCTCAAAATAAATTTTACATTAGCTCTTCTCCGAACCGTCGGTATGTACCCGAATGCTAGACTGCTTCTAAAGATTCGTATCAGATACGGCAAGAGTTCTAATTGTCCTTTCAATTGGCACTGAAGGTTTTTCGTCTTGCTTTCCTTAGCTCCTTGATGGTGAGTTCCCTCCTAAATTCTTTTCAGTTTCCACCTCGTTTCGCTCTATTAAAGAGTTTTCGAGTGGTACTTCTAAGAGTTTCCAAGTTTTACTCCACCATGGTACATCTGATTGTCTTTTGAGACGTGTTAATGGACAGCTTGTCTCATACGCCTCTATAATGTCCCCACTGACGCTCACTACTGCAATCTCAAGTTCCAGGTGATGGTTGAGTATCCTGTCCACATTAACATGCTCTAACCTATCCCTCAAAGCACTCTTAAAGGATTCCCAATTGGTTTTCCTTGTGTTTCTTCTCATCACCCATTTTAGCCCTTCAAATTCAAACATAATAATCATATGATCAGATAAATAAGGTTCAGAGTGTCTAGCCCCTGCTGTCTGCCCTTGTCTTTATTCTCCGTTTCCACCATCTCCAGCTCTTTCTTCGTCCGTTTCATCCTTCTCAGCCAGGCTGCTGTTTCAAAGTGTATTCCCTTAAACTTGACCTTATTGTCCCATCCTTTAAGGCTTTTGTATACTATCGCATCGCTGAGAGCTGACATTTCGTCTTTGATGAGTGAGACCTGAGAGTAGTCTATACAGGTATCACTGCCAACTTCACCGTCTTCGTAATTTTCGCATAATACGTGGTCTTTGTTATTTTTATCGGTTCTTGCTCTTGCCGTGATTCTCGGCTTTTCTTGTTCTGGGTCTCGATCGTGGTGGCATCGCTCACTTCGTTTCGCTTCTTTTCTTCCGCCATTCTTCTTGCTTCTTTTGGTTCTAGGCCATTCGATAGGAACAGTAGATACCACTTTACCACTGAGGCCTTTTCTCAGACCCGGAAGGAATTACAACTTTCCTTCCGACATGGGTCTGATATAGTGTTTCCAATGTGCCTACTGTAGCCGACCGAGTCATCTCGGATGTCATGCACTAGTCGGCCGACCAGTTGGGATGCAGTGAGTTCCCGCGATAGTTCGTCATTTGTTGTCCTTATTGTATTTGCTGTTTGTCTGTCATCTTTAGTCCCACGATTAGCTAGGGGAATAAATCTCCACCAGAGCAGAGCCCCGCATGCCCTGGCGAGGTCTCAATACTTTACGATGCAGAACGGTGTCGTAAAGGCGCCGTTAACTGGCTGCCTTTACTCATATCTTTCCAGTTCTACGGCACGGTTTAAAGCACAAGCGCAGCTCACATTTAGTACACTGTACTAAACCACGGAAGCAATTAAAGTCAAATGATAAATTAAGGGAAATCATAAGTGAAACATTAAGGACGATACAAGACAAACCCAACAGTGAGACCGTTGTTCCTGAAGTTTCCTTTACGGATCCTTTAAGTATCACGGCCAGTGAAATACAAGCTTAGTGCAGATGGGATGGGTGTGACAGTGAATGTTACACATAGATATAGGTAAGGTGCCTGCCGATAGATCGTGGCAAGTGAATTACGATCAGCAGCAGAGGCTGGTCCGCGATTCATGATAGATGTAGATATACACGAGCGAGACGTCCGAATATCATCCCCTATCACAGGCGATTTTTTCTGGTGATGTTGCTTTTTAGATCCATTCACTGCCGCCTCTGGAAACGTCCAGTGTTATTGGACGATCCTCATAAGCTTCCCCTTTAGTGCACTCTGTACAACCCGGAAAGTGAGTTTCAATAAGGGTTTTTAGTGTTTTCATAAGGAAACATAGGTGTGAGTGATCTTTAGCTAAAATTCTGGCTGCCCAGCCTTACTGATTCTATCGTAGACTCGATTGGGTCACAGTATTCAAACCAAGACTGGTCTTTAGCTTTTCTAATTGCCTTCTTGTATTCCATGAGGCAATCTTTGTATGGCTGCCGACGATTTTACCAAGGCAATCTTTAGAGAAACAATCCTCGCAGATGATCATCCTATAGCCACGGACCACAACTAGTGAGTCGAAACTGAGATGTTGTTCGTTGCTTTCGCATAGCACGTAAGTAATTTATAACCAGTTCTGACATTCTGGATTCAATTTTTGTCCACAACTCCGATGAAATCAGAGGCATTCTCGCCAACTAATACTACCCGAAGGTGGTACCGGACCACTTCACCCATCGGACGTTGTGTTTGCGTGGGAGGTTTATCGGCCAATGGTTTCGTACAACTTCTGTGAAAACTAAAACTGAGTGCGATTATAACCAAAAAAATTCTTGGTGCGAAAACTAGAATTGATCCAATAATTATGGAAAAACCATAAAACAAAAGTCGTTTTTTTCAACATAGGTGTTTGAAACTCCCCCTTTTCGTATATCCGATCCTGCTGAAATTTTGTGGTGCGAAGTTTTTTAATGTCTGCACAGCTTCTTTGAAAACTAGAGTTGAATCCAATGGTTAGAGGAAAAACCGTAAAGCAAAAGTCGTTTTTAGGTGTTCGTGGGCCCCTTCCCCTGAGTTCGATTCTGCCCAATAACAATAGTGTTCTTCGTCTCATGGGGCTACACATTCTGTGAAAATTACATGAAAATCCATTGATCTGTAGTGTATTTTTAGACGGTATATTTTCAGAGTAATTCCCAGTGATGACCAGAGTGCTTGGTTCGCTTCTTTTCTGTTTAAATGATCCGATTCTCCATAATCAATCAAAAAATTGAATCCTTTATTTGGTTTATCATAATCAAAATATACGTAAATGCTCTGCTACAACAACTACGAAAAGTAAATAAAAATAATATCTACGATATGCTCAACAAAAAAACAAAATTGTTATCGGTTCCCACTTCAAACCATTTAAAAATACTAAAAATACTGGAGCTCTGAATTTACCTATTAAACATTGAATGCATGTATGTAAGTATTTAATTAATTAAAAAGTGAACACAACCGATAACCTCGATTAAAAAAAAATACTTTTTTATTTGTGTTGCAGCTGAAAATAAATATAGAATAAAAGGTTTTTGAACCACTTGTTCTTTAACAGTTTAACCGAAACATATATATATAGGTATTGCCGTAATAACTCCAATTAAAATAGTCTGCTAAGTGGCTGCGGCACTTCCATACTGAAAAATCAAATTTTATTATATATTACAAACGTTTGAGAACCACTTTAATTGGCCAAGGAGACACATTTTCAAGTTGTTACTTAACTTCGTGTTTTTTATTTAAGGGATGCCCAAATTCTATGAAAACAAGTAAGAATTAAATCTGATAATTAGAAAAAAATCGAGGGGTAATTACAAAAAAAAAAGTGTGCCAAAGAAATCCAAAATGAAAAAAAATCCTAGGAATTCCTTGGGAATTCTTCTGGAATTCTTTAGAATTGATTGGGAATTCTTCGTTGGTGTCCTAAGAATTCCTCAGAAAGTAAATCGTTCAAAAAAGTCGCTTATTTTTGTCAATGTATGTATTCAGTGGTATTCTACCCTCTGGTCCGATCCTGCTCAAATTTTGAGGTCCTAGTTTTTTCTGGAAAAGCTAGAGTTCAGCCTGATAATTGTGGAATAAAATTGTCGAACAAAAGTTGTTTTTTAAATGTATATGTGTTTTGGACTTTTTCCTATATCCTTTTTCCTATATCCTTTCCGAAAACAATCTCATTGTATCTCGGTCAAAAACGAAAGTCAAGCGAGCGTGCAAGCGATTTGCTTACATCGTCTTAAAAACTTGAAAAGAGTCATTTTTAACACCTTTCGGACCGAATTTTAGACCCACATTAATTTTTTTTTTGAAAAAAAAATGGCAAAACTATTACTTCCATATATACTTAGTAGATGTACTTTAGATAAATTGGAAGTAAATAACCGATGCAATCTATCGTCGCATAGAAAAACAACAAAACTCTTTTACCATTTTCAATTAAAGATTATATTATTTGTTCATTAATGATGACTCGAATGATGGTTTGTGTAACTAAGACAATTTAACAAATTTATCAAAATACATTTTCAATTTACATATGAATTACGATTAATTATAGATTCTAAGTCGTATATATATTGTGGATTGTGGATTGAATTGAATCGAAAGTATTTGGTAGTATGCAAAGATAGATAATATATCTATTTGATGTTAATTGATTAATTAAATATTTGCCGGCTGATTACGGTGTGAGCGCCGAACATTATTGTCATTATGAATATAATTCGTTGTTGTTTTTTTAGAATTATCAACTAAGTAAATTATTGTTTATTTATTTTTGAAATAGTATGCCGAACATTTCGTTATATTTACTTTAAAGGGGGGTAACAACTTGAAAAAATATGTGCCAGAAAATTTATCGAAATGTCTTAAAGAATTCTTCGTGCTCAAAGAATTTCTCTTCATTGCGAGGAATATTTACTCGAGGAATTCTTGGGACATCGGCGAGGAATTCTTTAAGTATTTCGAGGAATTCTTTGGGACACATTTTTTCAAGTGATTACCCCCTCTCTTTAATGTCACAAGAATTCCTCGAGTATTTACCCCTCGATTTAGTTACTTTAAAAGCAAAAGCATGTCAGTAACGTGTTAAGTAGTAGTATATGGATATCGCGCGTAAACATGAAGCTCGGCCAATACTCAAACATTTATTTTGTGTACACACTTAATTTCCCAAATGGTCGTTCTTCAACCAGCTGGTTTCGTTGGTACCGAACACAAGCGCATCTATTAACGTCTACTTTAAGAAAGTTTTTCTTACAAATGGGTGGATGGCGGTTTAATTAAAGCTTTAAAACAACAGTCATACCATTGGTGGCGGTCATCAACCTTTTATGGGGTTTAGGGAAATTTTAGATATCAGGCGTGGCATCCCTCTCACATGCATGTCTAAATATCTTCGGCGCCCAGAAAATAGAAAAGGTGGCCTCCAGGAAAGAACCCAAAAAAACCGAAGTTCCAAGGGCAGTCTCTGGAAAAAAAAGTGTTGTGACGTATCTTGGAGACGTCTTTACTACCTTCAACTTCTAAGGGAAAACTAACGAAAAGTCTCTTGCCATCGTGATTTTTTAAATCTTTTTGGGCAGTCGGATGGGGTTCTTAGTATGGTTTGTTATCACGTCTCATAACAAGATTTCGTGCTATCTGCCTGTTCGTCTCAATTTATCAAGCTGCAAATTCTACCACGGACTACTTTTCCACTAAAATCTACAAAAATCGGACAGGCGCTCTCATACTAGCGTTTGGTCACAGTGTTGGTAGTAGCAGCTTTAACTACTTCTCGAAGGAATTTTTGAACCCAATAGTAGTGGCGTATCCAGAATGTTGGTTAGTAAGGTATACCTATATTCGTTTTTTTTTAAGCTTGTAGTTATAATTTTTTTGGTAAGTTTACCTTTTTCGATCGAACATCACAGTGTCATGTAGAGTGTCAACTATTTCAGAAAAAAATTATAAAGCAAAAGTTGCAAAAGCCAGAATAGCATTCAAAAGCTTCTCACTTCTCATGTCTTATCCGGTTTAATTTGGAGTCTCGCCATACGCCTAGTAAGCATGAATCTATCGAGAGACTGACTCCAAAGATTCTCAGCATCTCAGCGCTAGATTCCATGCCGTTCTTCTCGTAAACATTATAAGTCGTGTTTTCCTCGAAGTCAAAGGTATCATCACGAGTCTTCGGCGGCCTTAGTAAGCTTTGGCATCCGGCCAAGATCAATTACCAATTGTTTTTACTTCGATACTGTCTTTGCATACTCTCTCGATTCCGTTTCAATTCATTTTTGTCCAACAGTTTACAATTCGTGCATTCGGTTTGCATATGGAGTGACCATCTACCGGAGGCTCTCATGGCCAAATTAGTTTGGTATGCGGAATTGAGTGGCACTCCCATTGTTATTGGTTGTGATACTATCGCACATCACACAGTGAGGTGCAGCTCCGACATAAATGACAGGGGTCGCTCGTTTCTGTCTTATATAGGCACCACTGAGCTAGAGATTGGCAATCAAGGTAGTGCTGCCACCTTGACATCGACGCGAAAGGAAGTGCTTAACCTTACGTTGGCATCAATCTCGTTGGTGAGTAGGATTAAGGATTGGCATGTATCGAATAGGCCTTGTCTGTCTGTCCACTGACCAGATTTGATTTGAGTTAAGCTAGATATTTCCCGAGATATTTCCTTACTCGCTTTAGGAACCTAAGGCGTGTGTATTGGACTATGTATAGAAGCATGCTTGGCGCTGATGGTATATCTCACTTTTGTCATCAACTGATTTAATCACAGTCTGGCTGACTATCTGAATATGCGTTCGTTTGAAAGAGCATGCTCTTCACGGACAGTATTTGGAAGTAAAAACGCTTCCTGGTGGTGCTTGCAGCTCAATCAGCTACGTCGCAAATCCAAGCGAGACTGGAATCTTGCTATGTGAAACGATGATATACACCATTGCTCACCTGAATGCGTAAGTGCTAAATAGGTAGGAGTGATTTGGTCATGCATCGATATACCTGAATTCTGAGGCGATTGTACACTACACAGATGGCTCGAAAATGGAAGGCAGAGCTGAAGCAGGTACTTGCGCCGCTCGTCGGTACTTCCTTGCCAGTGCCCCCAGCAGAACACGCTACTGTTTTCCAGGCCGAAGAAGCTATTAAAATAAGTGACACTCCCTTTGTAATTTGTTTGAGCCAGTCTAGCTTTATCCAAGTCATCGGATGTGTTTGCCCTGTTTTCTGTCCTGTCTTCTTAACTCCCGGAGGTTAGATCGCCACTAAGGAGCATTTTTTGAATCGTTAATCCAAGGTACATTTAAGTATGTTTTAAAAATATTTGATCATATTTTAGGAACCTTTGAGGTATTCGTGCGTGTTGCTACTTAATAAGTACTAAGTCGGTGCAAAAGTTTAGACTGGTCCGATGATTTTAAGTCAAGCAACACGTGAATTTCCTTTTTATCCGAGGCAGTATTAAACATTTTGGAGAATATTTTAGGAACCTTTGATGTTCTAAATCGTGCAAGGTGGTACTAAAAAGGTTCTAAATCTGTGCGAAGTTTTAGACCAGTCCCATGATTATTAGTTGAGTAACACATGTACACTTTTTAACCAGGTAACTTTTGTGTATAATTCAACATTTTTTAAATGTGTCTTAGGAACATTTGAGGAACTAAATCGTGCACGATAGTTCTAAATATTATCGAAGAGATACTAGACCAGTGGAAATTTTCAGACTGATCCGATTATTATTAGTCGAGCTACACATGCATGCACTTTATATCAAAGGCACATTTTAAACCCTTAAGAGTATATCTTTGTAACATTTAAGTACTAAATCGTGCAAGGTGGTACTAAATACTACCAAACAGGCACTAAATCTCTGAAAAGTTTGATAATAAAATGAGACCGGTCCGGTGGTTATTAGTTTAATAACACATGTTTACACAAAATTTACAATGCTGCCCCCTTTTAAATGATGATGACCGCCGCCAATGGTATAGTGGGGATGGTCAGGGACTGACTCCCAAAATGAAATGAAACTTCTATACCCCTTCTAGTCCATAAGCGTAGCTATTTTTTATGCTTTCATACAATTTTTAGACGGCTGGCCTTCCTAAATGGGGAGGTGATCGCCGCCAATGGTATTGTGGGGGTGGTCGGGAGATGATTTTCAACAGCTTTTACCTCCTCACTCTCTTATTCATCAACTGAATCGCTAAACTGCACTTTCACCAAGTAATTTCATAAGCACTTTATTGAATCAGCCGACTTTGGTAGAATTTGACATATTTCGTAAATGCGTCTATTACAACGAGAATAGCCACGTGACGTTGAATCGACTGGACTAATGTGATCGATGTGGATCGTTTCGATTGGTACTTTCCCTTATCGATCGGGTGAATACCTTTGGTTTTTTGTACACGTCAACAACATCAGTTAAGCGAGGAAAGCAATAGACACGTCGTATTAGTTTTACAACATTTTTAACTCCCTAATGATCAACGTTCTCATGACTTAAACGTATAACATTATATTTTCGGGTGTTTTCGTTGATATGTGCATCGTTAATGGATCTTTGGAACTTAGATGGAATGTTACAAAGACCAAATGAACCGTGAACCAACTCGAACTGAGGGTGTCACAAAAGCGGTCTACGTTACGGAATTATCCCATTAGATAGAATTTGGCTGGTGAAGTCACAAGTTTGTACTTTTTTTTTGTAAATTTACATTTGTTTATACTTATACAGTCACCGAGTTGCATCATTTTAAAATGGCTACGTAGCATACATGAACTGTCAAGACACCTACTAGAAACCAATGCTTCCATCTACTAAGTTCTAGTAGTTTCAAAAAGTCGTTTTTGGTTCTTTCACAATTATTTTAGTCGGTCTACAAGTCTCTTATAATTGCCAACCCATAATATGTCGATTTATAAATACGTTGTCTGGCAATAATTCGACAAGTGGGAGACCTATCGCAAGTTCACGTCCACATAAGAAACTTTCCCAGCCAACTAATCAACTTTTTCATTGCCTTCAATTGCTGAGTAACCAGGTACTCAAACAAGCTCAACAGGAATTCTGTTGACATGTTTGTTCCGTGTCTGGAAGCATTCTTGACAAATCCAGACGAGCTCGAAGTGCTGCTTGACTGTCCCTACACATGTAGAACCGAGTATACTGAGTAGGCATTTTCCTCGACTTCTTTCATTTCCTAACACATTTCCAGTACCTTAGCTTGAATTAACGCTGTATTTGTATTTCGAGAGGCCAGGACAAACTGGAAACAATATTTGAAAGAAACAAACCCGCCCCAGACCCACCATCCATTTTCGATTCATCCGTAAAAATTACTGATTCTCACAAAGCTTGTAGGCTCGAATCACGATCATGTCATCCCTCTCTATTTGGTTTTGTGACGCAGTACTGTCGACAAAAAATGAATTCGCGTGTAACAAAATCAACCGTTGTAGATGTCGATACCAAACTTTCTGTTATCAGTATGGCCACTAAACCACTGCGCTATCACATCACACACGTACACGTTACACTCACACACTTCCAAGGTATTGTGAGAAATTTCCGAGGAATTCTGAGGAATTCCCAAGGAATTCCGAGGTATT
>JANTEX010044664.1:0-10246 GCA_024741295.1 Macrocera vittata
AACATATGATATACATGATGTGTTCACTTTTCCATGAATTTTTCTATATTTTTTTATGGCAATGTGCACTTTATAACATCTTCAGAAATTCATTGCGGACGGGTCAAGGTACTTCATCATTTAAGTTATATATGATGAGTAATTAAATTCATATACTATTATATTATATAGTTATTATATATTTAAAAAATGGTACAAATTTAAATATTCTAAAGGTTATGTGGTGGATGTGTATGCGAGAGTTTTCTTAAATTATTACATGATATGAAGTTAATATGAATTAATTATAATTAAAAAAAAAAAAAAAAACAAAACAGATTGAAATAATTCGTTTTCGTTTTCTATAGCACTAAACTATTTGTTTACGTGTTTTGCTGATGAGTTATGAATGGTGCATCGCTTTTAACTGATAATTTTTCTTGAATTAAAAATTCATTCTGTTATTCGTGGGAAATTGTATTTATTATGATTATAAATCTGCATGTGACTTTATGTATGTATGTTATTCAGTTAATTTAAGATGATGTTAAAATGATAAAAACTATCGTATGCCAATCGAAATTGGCAAGTTGGTGTATATAATGTCTAACTAAATACTAGATGGTTTTGCAAATATTTATTTTTGCATCCAATTAACTAATATCTTATTTTACAATAATTTCAAACTATTATTTCCACTTTTCTTTCTGAATAAATCAAAATTAAAGCAAAATTGATTTGTCAAAATAAGAAGAGAAATAATTCGGTCCACAAATTCTAGTCTCGATCTGATAAAAATTAGGTAGACCGATACTCATGCATTTTCTATAATACGGATGGAAGAAATAAGACTATTGATTTTGTGTAATTTAAATGAAAATATTTATTCAAACATAAATATAAAACATAAAACGGAAAATAATTATCGATTTCCAATTCATGTCTCTTTCGTCGATCGCCCGCACTATAGAAACTGTACCTTGACCATTTCGATTTCCATCAGGAACACACAAGCCGCCGTCGATGACAGATACGTTCATAGTTCTGTCTTTCCTGCCGAGAACCGTCTCGGTCCGTTTCGTCATGATGTCGTCAAATTTTCTCCGATCCAAAACCGCATTGTAGTTTCGGTTGGTCGAAGCTAAAAACCGAATGGGACGGTTGCAGGTTTCCACATTTTTTATACTGTTACCGATTTAAGTATTGTCCACGAAAATGGCAAGTTGTTGTATATAATGAAATGTAATAAAATAAACAAATTAAATGGGGTCACAAAATGTTCGATGGTCTTGAATAAAATACACAGTTCTACAGTATCGGAAGGATTTTCGTCTCAGAAAACACGAATCGTTGCATGCGAATTACCTACAATACGGTTTACCGTGACGCAAATTGTAACCCTCGCCATTCTTACTCTAACCATAATAATCCCCAGATAGCGAATGCCCCTTTCGGCAATAATGTTAATGTGTATAGTCACGAATCAAAAAATCGTTTGCGACAATGCCAGTAATAACGGAAAACGAACAAGAAGCTGTAGAGACCGGGCAATTTGGTCAGTCTTCCAGTATACCTCGCCATATTTTTACGTCCGAAACCAAACTTAATCCTTTCCAATTAAGACAAACTTGTATTGCTATCGTTGATAGTCCTGGAGATAACAAATCATATGTGTCAATTGAAATATTATGTGTACCATTTAGAGTACTGCTGGACTCCGGTGCGTACCTACTGATGGTAGTCCACGTATTGAATTCAAATCGATCAGTGATGGCAAGCTTGGTTATACGGCCTTAATGCAAAATTTTATTGACCCAGGCATGGTTAGAACGATCAAGCAAACATGTTATCCAGTTTCGAACAAAGATTCCAAACAGAACTGAACCGTATGCCTAATCTTCATGTGATAGAAAGATCACACCCATATGATGTTCACCACCTATTTTAATCAAAAACGATGTCTCAGATGTGGATCTCAGTGCTGTAATTTGCCACAGTCTCGACGAAGCACCGAAGTAGTCGAAAATGCCGAAGTGCTTAGCCGAAATATAGTGTAACAGAATGAGAACGTCTTTTCCATCGGGTTTGCCGTTAAGAAAGCTTAGACCTTAATTCGAAGGCTAGTAAATCAACAGTTACAGTAACCACAGTTCCACACTTATAACTAAAATCAATGAATTTTTACTTTTGCCTCTCTAAGCTCTGCTAAAGCAATCTGCGTCATTTCAGATTTTCCTTAGAAGGAAATCTGAAATGACGTCGCTGAGTCAAAGATCTCTCATTTCCTTCGATAGGTGAACAGTATAAGTTCCTCCATTTATTGTTTCAGTGCCTTTCTATTTGTGCATTGCATAGTCGCGTCTCTCCTATGTCTGGCTTCTCTCCTATGCCTAGAGACAATAAGTCTCTTCAGTGTCTTGGAAAGAAACGAAATGAAGTCTTTGGTTGGTTAGGACTTGTTTTCCCTGCTTTAGAATTGAAACTACTTTCTTCCATTTTTCCGAAATATACCTCATCAACTGACATCATTTGTAAAGAGAGAGGCCAGTATGTCGAATACTTTTTGAATCATTCCTGAAACTATTTTTTGACTTATTGTCCACAGTACTTTCTTGCTGGTAGTGATGCTATCCCCAACAGACTATATGGTATGGGGTAGTGCTGGATACGCTAGTTGTCGTCTTCAATATTTCCTGAAAAGTGGTGTTTCCTTCATCTGTTTCAGGACCTTCTCGTCGTCCATAACAAAAGAAAGAGAAACCATTGGTTCCTTGACGCATATCTTCCGAAGTCTTAACGCGTTCTCTGTCTTGCGTATAATTTCCACAGAATTCTCTTCATAATGTTTGTTGTGTTTTCCTTTTTCTTTCTTATTTGTATGACTTCTGTATGCCTCATATCATCGTTCTTTTTCAGTACAACTGTCCAGAACTTTCTGGACCTTGTTCACATCTTTCTTAGATCTCCATAAAACCAGTTTTTGTCTCTATCTCATTGTCAAGTTACTGAATAGGAGGCATTGAATAATACAGTTAAGACATTTGTCAGTATATCGACAGAGTTTTCACTAAGTGTAAAGACTTTCTTGTTTTTTATAAAACATCTTAGTGTCGTTTTCTTCTGTAATGGGTATGAATTTGCTAGTACGTAACTCAGCAGCGTCGTTGTTTTCATTTGGTTGAACATTTTACGTTTAACATTCGTTCCAGCTATAGGCTTTTGTTAACCGTCGCGTCGGTTGGCAAAACCCCCGTTCAATGACGTATAAAAAAATAATGTTTGACTCGCAATTTATATCGGAACCCCACTTATGACTTGTTACCAATATAGTGCAAACATGCTTCTGAATTAATCATGTAAAATACAAAATTCTCCATTCTCGGCCTAGGAATTCATTATTCATTATTGACCTAAACTGGAATTTTTCAATATCGATCCGTTATTTAATTTAACCTGATATTTTCCGATATCGATCCGATATATTAGATTTAACCTGGGTTTTTTTCAATATTGATTAGATATTCGGTTAAATCTGGATTTTTTTTTAATATCAATCCGATAATTAGTTGAACCTGGATTTTTTCCAATATTAATCCGATATTGCATTTAACCTGTTTTCCAATATCGATCCGGTATAGGACTAAGCCTGGGTTTTTGTAACGCTGTCTAGGGGTTAGTATTAATTTGATGCAAAACAAGTTAATTTCTGGTTTTTATTATTATTTATTACAACAAGAAATGACCCAATTACGTACATTACGGAATCTGATGTTTCTTTGAATTATTTTATTATAGGAATGGGTTTATGGGATGGTACCTTATAAAAGTTCGATGAACGTTGGAATCAATTCTTATAGCATAGCCCTGATGCTTATAGAATCGTATTTTTTTCGATGTCCGTTGTAGCTTTTTTTTTTGGTTGTTTATATATATTGTGTAAGTTGGTGTAATCGCCGTGCAATGTATAATTTTTTGTTCTCACTTTATATTTTGATGTTAACGCCTTGGCGGTACGTAAGCAAGAGACTCGTCGCTGTACATCATATACTCATCCAACCGCGATGAAGGAAAAGGATAGAGAAAGGAGATGACATGATTTAGACCAATTTAAATTATGAAAACTATACGTTGCTCTTTTTTTATTTTGTACACAAACCAGAATACTTAACAACAATTTAACAATAATAATCGAATGAGAAAAAATACTGTAGGATACATTTTATATAATACTATAAGGGTTATATATATATGTACAATGTAACGAGCGTTACATTACTCCTGGTGCCCAAATGAAAAATTTTACTGCAAGTAAAATTTTTTACGTGTTCTTAAATCGAAATCGAATCTCATGAATAGTACCTACATATATTAACCTAGAATATGCGACCTTTTGCTTTAATTCTTTCAATTTACGAAAAAAAAAATTGTGCGATAAAAACTTGCATTATGAATTTTGTCTCCGGCATTACCAAACAAAAATTAGTATAAAATGACTCACAACTGATTGTGATTGAGCTATGATAGATGTATGATATATTTTAGAACAAAAAGCGTATTTATGTATTGTTTTAACTGTATTTAACATAAGGAACTAAGAATAATAACATATACACCTGAACTACATAATTCAGCATATTACATACATGATACACTGACTCTAGATATAACATATATATATAGGTATATATATATGTATATGTATTACTACAAAAAAGTGGTGGTTCAAGTGAGTGGCAATACCAACTAAACCTTGAAACTTAAAGTGTCCACCAAAGTTATATAACTTAATTATTTGTTTATGACATACACTAAATGAGACAATTTTGTATGCCTATTACATTCTAGCTGAAAACGATAAAGCAACCCTGAGTGAGCTAAGCGTTAGCTGAACCTCAAGATTGACTACGGACTAATACCTATTTATAATAATTTATTTTATACCTAAATAGATCTACAAATACTTTTTATAGGATAATATATGTATATATATAACATACAACGAAAATACTAGTATATTACTTATATGTATATATATGAGTTAAGTTACTAATCCTAAACAGAGAGATATCGTGAGTGAGCTAATTATTTGCTGAACCTCGACGATAATCTAACTAAGCTATAAGAAATTATTTTCAAAAAAATTAAATAAAACATAAAATGAATTATGTATCTGATATAGTTATGCAATTTTTAGAGAATACGACGAAAATATCAAAAGAACGTGGCCTGAGTGATTATCGGGTTTTGTTGTCAAGATCGAGTTTGGTCGTTGTCGTGCTCGAGTTCTATATGTGTATTGTGCAATTAGAAAAATTACACAAAACTAACGTCCGCATATTGACCAATATGACTACATAGCTTACGACTTTGTCCGGATTTAGGGTGGTTTAAGGTCTTTGACGTGCCATTTACCTATATTGTTGCCGGATTCATCGGCCAATTCGTATATAAGGTCAGAAATTTTCGCAATTACGGTACATTTCAAGTATTTAGGCGCCAATTTTGCAGAAAAATAATTAATAGCGTCCGATTTTGCCATATTGCGTTTGAAAACTACCTGCCCTGGCTGGTAGCTGACTGAAACTTTGTCTTGATCGTATCGCTTTTTATTTTTGTCATAAGCTTTACGCATTCGGTCGCAAACGTCGGCAAATATTGGTTTAAAAGAGTTCAGAAAAGATGCACGAGATGTAACAGGATCACTTTCCGTTTCCATTATATCATATCCGACGTAATCCGAGGCTGTATACGGAAATTCTCTACCAAACATCAAGTAGTTTGGTGTATATCCAGTAACCGCACTGACGGATGTACGTAATGCAATGCCGATCTCATTAATATGTGCATCCCAGAGACGATGGTTTTCGGTTGCATAGGCCCTAAGTGCGTTGCCAATGACTTTGTTTGTACGCTCTGTCGGATTGTTCTGGGGATGATATTTAGCATTGAACCAGAGTTTTTTTATGCCATATTTGTCAGTCAGCTTTTTAAATTCTTTGCCGGCAAATTGAGGACCGTTGTCAGCAATGATAATTTCAGGACAACCGATTAAACTTATCCACTGATTTTCGAGTATGTCGACGACTTTACGAGCGGTAGCAAAGCGTAACGGAAAAAGCATAGTGTATTTTGTAACCCAATCGCAAATTACTAAAAGAAATGTGTTTTGCCTAGTTGAGCGAGGCAGCGGTCCAATAAAATCAAGCGAAATCATTTGGCCTGGTCGGTTTGCATTTTTGAACTTTCCCATTGGGCCTGCTTTCTTGGATGTTGGCGCTTTGATCATTTTGCAGATTTCACACGACTTCACATATTTTTCAATATCCAAGACTGCACCTGGCCAATAATATCGCTGTAAGAGTTTTTCCTTTGTACGTTTTATTCCCATATGGGCCGAGGTTGGTTCGTCGTGACATTCCCGAATTACTGATAAACGTGCCGACTCAGGTGGAACAAGTCGCCAGGGATCGTTATCAACATGGAATGAGTCGCCTTTGGGTTTAAAGAAAAGTCGATCGTTGTCGATCTTCCAATCCTTGTGTCTTGACGGATAAAGAGATACTTTAGATAACATTCGCATGTACCATTCATCCTCTGGGTTTATGGTAAATGAAATGAGCTCCACGTCTACCGGGGCACGAGATAAGGCATCAGGAATAATGTTTGTCGAGCCTTTCTTGTAAAGAATTTTAAACTCAAATTGAGACAAATTCATTATCCATCTCGCTAATCGACCTGGTGGGTTCTCTTGTCTAAAAAGCCATGTTAACGAACTATGATCTGTGTATATGTCGAACTCATAGCCCTCTATATATGGGCGAAACTTTGACACAGCGAATACAACGGCAAGGCACTCCCTTTCTGTGACGCTGTATTTTGCTTCAGCACCGCGAAACTTTCGACTGGCATAAGCAATCGGTGCTTCATTTGGACCCTGGCAGATCACAGCACCGAGACCCACGTCCGATGCATCACAATGAATGGTAAAACGTTGTGCGAAATCCGGTGTGTTTAGTAGAGGGCCCGACGCAAGAGCGCTTTTGAGGTCAGTAAACGCTTTTTCGTTAAATGCGTTCCACTCCAAGCGAGCATTTTTCTTACCACCCTTGGTTGCCTCATGCAATGGAGCAGCAATCGTCGCGTAACCATCGACGAAACGTCTTGAATGCGAAGCCATACCGAGAAATCGTTTTAGTTCCGTCACAGTTTTAGGACGAGGAAAATCCAAAATTGCTTCGATCTTATCCGGGTCCGAACGTAAACCTGCGCCATCAACAAGATATCCAAGATATTTCAATGTGGGCAAACAAAACTGTGATTTTTTAAGATTAATTGTCAAGCCAGCCGCGCAAAGTCTTTCGTAGACATAATCTAGCACTTCAATATGTTCTTCGAATGTGGTTGTCGCGATGATTATGTCATCCAAATAAACAAAGACTTTGTTGTCCGTGTGGCCAAAGATCATCCCCATTAGACGTTGTGCACATTGAGCACTGTTATTCAGTCCAAAAGGTAACCGGGTAAACTGATACAGTCCATGACCAGGAACGGCAAAAGCGGTTTTCGGACGAGATTCTTGGGAGAGTGGAATTTGCCAAAAAAAGTCGTTTAGATCGATTTTCGACAAGAAATATGATTTGCCTAAACGATCTAAGATTTCTGACACACGTGGTAGTGGGTACGAGTCCTTTTCGGTTACCGAATTCAACTTCCTGGAGTCGACGCACAATCTATCTCTACCGTCTGCCTTTTTGACTAAGATGGCGGGTGAACACCATGGACTGTATGATCTTTCTATTACACCCAGATTAAGCATACGGTTCAGTTCTGCTCCAAATCTTTGCTCGACAATTGGTGAAACCGGATAGCCTCTTTGCTTAATCGGTCTAGCATTGCCTGTGTCAATAAAATGCCTCATTAAGCTTGTGCAGCCGAGCCTACCATCACCGATCGATTTAAATTTCTCAATTACCATATCGAGTTCAAACTGCTGGTGTTGAGTGAGTGATGCTCGGTCAATGATTCCCCTTTGTTTGTTTTCTAACTCCACGCTTTCGCAAGACCAACCTACATGGTCAAAGAAAAGAATCACTTGGAATTCCTTCCAAAAATTTATTCCCAAAATGATTTTAGTTGGTAGCGAAGGAACAGCAAACATTGTGATGACTTTTAATTGATCGCGATAAGAAATTGGAACACAAAATGCCCCTGAAATAAAATGTTTTGTTTTGTCCGCAGTACTAATCGACGACATATATGACGTATCGAGTTTGAGACCGAAAGATTGTAGAAGCTCGATGCCTGGACCACCGACTATAGATGCGTTTGCACCAGAGTCCAGCAGAGCCTTAAGAGATACGCCCAATATATCAATGGAAACATACGGTCTGTTATCGCCGGGACTATCAACAGTGGCAATATCGAGTATATCTAAATTGGGAAGAATGACTTTCGGTTTAGGATATGGTGTTTTGGGACGGTCTACTGGGAGACTGGCGGTTGTCCCGTTTCTGCAGCTCCCTGATCGTTTTCCGTAGACACAATGTTGGCATGGTAACAATCATTTTGTTGATTCGAAATTATATTCTCGTTTTGTAGGATCGGGTGAATTTGACTTGTTGCGTATTGCAACGGCATTGGTTGATAATTTGAAAACGATTGTTGACCCACACATTCTGCTACAAATTGTTCAGACGATAACATACTAACATTATTACCGCGAGGCGCGCTAGCTCCTTGAAAATTATTCGTTCGAGCATTCGAATTAGCATTGCGTGGGACAAAATTTGCTTGTCGTGGAACCGTATTGTAATTGGTACGAGCGTACGCATTCGTGTTGGAATTGCCAGTGGCGGTTGGCAGTGGTTGCTTTGCGTAAAAGTTGTCATTACGACGAAAATCATTACGATACTGTTGACGATTGTTATAGTTATTGTTCCAACCGCTATTTGGTTCGCGATTGTAAACAGAACTATTTTGTGATGTGATTCGGGGCGGTGGATAACGTGAAACATTTTCTGATTCGAGATCGTCGACTAGTTTGTGACCCCATTCGATTTGTTTGCAAACCTCTTTGAGCGACTGAATTGTGGTAAATTCGTAAATCGATAATTGTATGATAAAGTGTGGAAGAAGATTCTTTCGAATTATTTTTACTCTTTCAGACTCGGGTGGCACCTCATGCAAGCGCCAGAACAAATCCTCCATTGTAGCAAAATACTTGACAATGGACTCTCCTTTGGCCTGTTTTTGTTTTCGAATCTTTTCTAAAAGCCCATCGCTTTCATGTGATGGTTCGAAATCGTCAAGGAACTTTCTAACGAATTCACCCCATCCATTGAATGGCCTATTGACGACATGTGACCGAAACCATCGAAGTGCTGTACCTTCAAGTAAGTCCGACATTGAGTGTAGAACATCCTCGCGAGATACATTTCGAGAAATACAACGGTCCATCAACAATTGTAAAAACTCTGATGCAGGCAATAGCGGATTATCGCCAGAATATTTTATATTCCATTGCCATATTTTTTCGCGACGATGATCCGATCCATAATTATTTTTAACCCTTTCAAATCTTCGGTTAAAAGAATTATCGTAGATTGAATTGTTTGTATTAATAGGCGGTCTGGGCGGAGGCTGACGAATGTCTGGATTGAATTGCGGATTATTCCGTTTATTTAGTAGTCTGTTCGTTCCGAATAAATCATCCGCAAATTCCGATTGTCGACTAAATGGATTTGAAGGCCTCAACGGAGGAACATCGATGGTCGGTGGTTGATCATCCATAATGTTCAAAGAATTATTGGTCTGAAGTAAGTCTAGCGGACCAAAACCTAAGAATGCAGATGAATTTGCCGATGCCGTTGAACCTGAAGGATTAACGTTAATGGGGGCGCCATCTACATTTATTCGCCGAAATGATTCTGTCAAATTCCCAAAATCATTAAGTGGTACATTGGCGTCTGCCAGTCCAAGTTGTATTGTATTAAGTAGGTCCTGTACTGTATCAATCGAAGATTGTAGATTGCTTGTATTTGTACTAGGAAGTTGTTTAAGACGAAGCATTCTTTGTTTGAGAAAATAAATTCTTGAATTTATTGATTCTAAATTTGCTGAGGTTGGTTGACGTAACAACTCTTGAGTAGCCCTCAGTAGTTCATGTAGTTGGGTAATCTCGGAACGTATATCCAAAGCAGATTTTAATTTGATCGAATTAAAAGAATTATCTCGTTCTCTAATCAGTGTATTTAAAAGTTCTATCTTC
>JANTEX010044775.1:0-10245 GCA_024741295.1 Macrocera vittata
CTGGGCCTCCCTGCTCTTTAACAGAATACGCCTGAGTCTCGCTGTCTCATTCGTACTCTCGATATCATCACATAAAGCTCTCCAGGATGATCTGGATGCCCTCCTGTGCTCCTTCTTGAAGGCTTTCAGATTCTTTCCAGTGTGCTTTATTCTTGTCTCTCCTCCACAAGAAGAACGCTCTCTTAGCCCGCTCTCTCAGCTCGCTCAGGACCTTCGACCACCAGGTTGGTTTTTGTCTCCATCGCAGCCTAGATAATGGGCATGATTTCCTGAAGGCATCGTCCATTCAATCAGTGATAGACTCAACTCTAGCCTCAAGTTTGCTCACCGTGTTAATGGCACTATCCTCCGGCAGGCTGGTTTCCAGGTGCGCTTTGTACCTGATCCAGTCTGTCCGTCGGGGGTTTCTAAACAGCTTTATGCTTCTCGCTGGTCTAAAGTTGACTATAAATTTTAGATATCTGTGGTCGGACAAAGACGCCTTTCCAGATATTCTCCAGTCTACGACCTCCACGCCGCCGTACAAGGTCAGGTCAATTGAGCTCTCACCCATTGGTCCAACAAATTTTGGTTCTGATCCTTGGTTAGCTATCAAAAGATTAGTGGAATGAATGAAAGCAAGGAAACACTCATCTCTTTCATTTGTATCCTTGTTACCCTACACGCGGTGGTGAGCATTTGTATCGGCTCCTATGACGAGGGCTTCTCTTCTCCTGCTCACTTCGGTAACAAGTGCCGTAATTTCCGCAGACGGTATAGTCGCTTCAAGCACCATGTAAGCTGACACCATGAAGATTTTTCTTTTATTCTTGTCATGGCATGTGACTACTGACGGATTTCTATCACTAAAATTAGGTTCAAAAAGAATGTTCAGGTTAGTCTTAACCAGTATTGCGGCTCTGATCTTACTCTCTTTGCTTGAGTGAAATAGTGTGTAGCCTGGCGAGCCAAGACACTTGATGCTCCCGTCTCCTGAGATCCAGGGTTCTTGTATCAGCACCACATCCACATCCTCCTTCTCCATTGTCGCCAGTAGGGCAGTGGATGCTGCCGTACTGTGATGCAGGTTTTCCCGCTGGGTCCTGAAGGCTGCCATAGGTATATATCTTTGACAGACTCACCAGAATTTCTTTCGTTGGGCTGAACATCGCTTTCAGTTTCTTTGTGGCATTTGCCGCAGCTCCCCTATCACTGAGTCGTTACCCGACACCAAGCCTACGCCACTATTGCTGGTTGCTGTTTTTTTGGCAGTTGGCCTCTTTTTCCGTAGGAAAATACTTCCGCAATCCCAAGACAGCACGCTCGTGTAGTTGCTTCTCCGCCACATCTTTTTTCTGCAGTATGTAGAGCTAGCCCCCGTTTTCTGCCGTGGACTTATCTACATGCAGTACCTCCCAACTGTCCGTTGATATATCCTGGTTCTGACCTTTTAGAATGTCATCGCTCTAGCAGCTTTCTCCCAACAATCTTCCATTTCTCGTTTGAAATTTTGTCATAGTTCGATCCACGATGAATTATGCCGCGAGAACATACTATCTTTGACGATGTCGCTAGCAGTTTTCGTTGGTACCGTCATAAAGCGGCTAGAGTGGACCAGGCTTGTGAAATTCACCGCCACGGATCCCACCTTTCTTCCGTTTGGCTGCCTCGCTGACATGCTTTTCGGCCGCTTATAGTTCAACCTTGCCGTAGCTGCTTCTTCCACCACATTGTCAAACGCTGACTTGTCACTCTTCAGATCGACTACGCTTCCCAAAAATGGCCCTGCTGTTTGCCACGGTTTCATTTGGCCGGCTTTGGACTCAATTGCTCCTCTTTTTCTCCGGCTAGGCGGTCTTGAATTTTCAGCGCTGTCTTGTTACGCAGAACATCTGTCAAAAAATTGATCGTACAAGCAAAATATTTTAGAAAGCAATTATTGCTTGCCGACATTTCTTGCTTCCTATTTAAATGAAATAAATTAGCAATTTAAAAACGTGAGAATTCTCGCTGAATAAATTGCTTCATGGAGACTGGACGTTAGATACAATTTTCCTATACTTGCTTCAAAACCGATATTTTAATTAATTTGACAAATTATTTCGATCCGATATTATGTCCATATACAGGAACATTAATACTTTTTTTTGGGTCGCTTTTTTAGTATTTTTGTGCAATCGGTTTAGTAGCTAAACATTAAATGCCTCGCTCTCACATAGTTTTATTTTCTCCACGTGTCATTAGAACATCTAGTAACGCACACACGTGTACCTTTGCAATAGTATCAGTATCAAGAATAACTTCCAAGTACTTGACCTTTCATGGTAATCGCGACATCGACATATTCGGGGTCGTTCTACGCTTAAAAAACAGTGCTACTTCCGTTTTTAGCTGGATTACATAAAAACTTATTTGTGTCGCACCAGCTAACGATTACTCTGGGTGCTCGAGTGGTCAGTTTGTTCACTGTGGACTCACAAATACCACTGATCACTACAGCGATATCATCGGCATATGCTTGAGCGTAAAAACCGGTCCGGTTCAATCTCACCAGAAGACTGTCTACTACAAATCATCACAGCGAAGTTAAAAGTATCCCGTCCTGTAGGCAACTTCGATTCAAATAGACAGTCTCATCGCATTTACCTAAACTGTTGCAGCGATCTGGCAATTCGTCAACCTATATCTTTGGAAATAGGTGCAGCACTTTTGTTTTAAAAAAATGCTCTGATTTGCACGCACCTTCTATGTCGATAAAATCAGACATATGTTAGTAAACTCCTTTCTGTTCAAACATCTCTCAATTTGACCTACTAGCCAGGTTGACAAGCAAGCTGAAACAGGCCATGTGAGGGGGCCTTTGTCGGCCTAGCCGCTTTCCTAAGACTATAATTTGATAATTTTTCCAGTTGAAGGGGTTACCCCCGAGAACCCCAATATTTTTTTTTCTTTTACAGAGGGAACCTTTTTATAGGGTGCGCCTAAACGCCTTTTTATACGATGGCATCCGTTTTTTTAGGAGCGGACGGGATACACCCCTCAGTTGATTTTCATAGTAAGTATGTGCTTTTTCCAACTTTAAGCCTATCTCTAGGGGGAGAGAAGTTAGCACCAAAAGTCTTAAAACAGATGTTTCTCGGGAAAGAGGAACTATCGGCTTGCCCGCTCTCCTTAAGCTTCGCCTAGATAGATACATATTGGGGTTGATTAGATCCAAGTCTTTTATTACCTCTCTTGAATGCTTGAGACCAGGGTTTAGTTCCCAGATTGTTTCCTTAATTTTAGCCCGAATTTTTGCGCGTATATTACAATGCGCTCGCTTAAACACTTTCCAACCCAGACCACCATGCCCTATTCCGAAGCCGACACTTCATAATGGTTTCGGCTGGGTGACCCTCGTTAGCAAATCCAAGCATTCGGCTTTTTTAAACTGGTCGTTCCATAAATTTTGGTCCATACATTTCATAACCGGGTCGGATTCGGAGGCATTTTCGACTTCTACTAAGTCCAAAGCAGCAGACTCCTCGATAGCTCGAATATATTGTTCCCAGTCCTCATCGAATGGTTCCGTTATCGTTTGAATACCCATTCTGGAAAATTGGTCCTCGCTCTATAAACGACCTTGTACCGGAAAGATTGCAGTCTCTAAGTCCAATCTTTCCATCCGGCCAAATGGTTTGGCTCTCAGTGCGAAAGCCGCTTCTAATGGACGATGGCAGGTTTCTAGTTTGAATTCCAACCCGAACAACTTCTCAGCCGACCACACTAGAGCTAACGCCTTTATTGTTTTGTCTGATAGTAACAACGCTCGGTGCCAGTCAGACTATCACTGGCATAGCTAATCGGAATAGGTTTGTTATTGCAAAATTGCATTAATACAGCTTCCAGCGCAACGGTCGATGCATCTGGAATGACAAGTGTTCTTAACTTTGTGTCTAAATATTGACAAAGTTGCCGGATTTCGAGAACTTTCTTTAAATTCTGAAACGCCCGTTGCGGACGTAGATTCGCCTGCCATAGCTGCACTCACATGCCTGTTTCTTGACCTTGACAATACCCATCTACAGGTTGTGCCATTAATTCCTCGGTTCTCAAGTGCACCGAGAATGGCGCTGTGAGTGGTATTGTCGAATGGTCCCTCGATATCGAGAAACGCGCACATCACTACCTCTCCCTGCCACGTGCGTCATGGTTTTGTCAGTCTATCGAACCAGGCCGTACAGCGCGTTTTCTGTAATTTAACCCTTCTAGTACACGTTTTGATGTGGTCGTCTTTCGACCAGTATACCCTCTTTTAAGTTAATGCAGATAATCTTTAGCATCACTTTCAGCAGAAAAAAGGTTAAACTTATCGGTCAAAATGATTTTGGGCTGTTGACGGATCGTTTACCGGCCTTGGGGTGAATAGTTGGGATAAGCCGCAATGCGTGACTATCGATACATTTTTTTTCTTCAATACCCCTGCTACTTGAAACCATTCTCTTTGTAGTAGTACGGAAAATATGCCGTCCTGCCCTAACGTCAAAATGAAGTGATCGACCACCCGATCCTCTCATTTTTAAACATTCTTCTAGAGTTCCTCCAGTCATCCAGGTCTTGAAATACCGTTATGGATGTTGTCTATATCAGGTTTGTCACGCACCACTGATTCAGGGAAATGTGTGAGCCAGGATAGGAAGTTTTCCTTCCTATTTTTCGTATAGCGATGGGTCTTTGGACATGAGTGTGTGCACACCGACAGGTCTTCAAGCTCAGCGTAAAATCTGCTGCTCGATCTCCTTTTGGCTCTCCTTAGTTCGTCCATATACTTGTTCAGAGTTCGTTTGTATTCGTCCCATAAATCGGTATTTCTGGCCGTATTTAAACGTTTTTTCGCTCCGCTGGTACTTCTGTTGTTGTTATGTCGGAGCGATTGCGTTTCGCTCTTAACTTAGTATGTTGTGCTAGGTATACACCAGCTCTAGCTAACCTATCCATCTTGGAACCATAGGTGTAACACTCTATTATAATCTAATTCCTGGCAATCATCAACAATAACTTACGCTTCTATGAGAATCTCACTGTAGCCCACTACTGCAACATCTATTTCCTTTGGTACCCTGCCTACTTTATTATTTTTTAAACTTCAATGTAATTAAGTCGGCCTTGTATTTCTTATCCTAAGAGTCTCACCGTTTATCCCTTCAAGATCGAAGAGAATAGTTTTATGGTCGGGCAGAGAAGGTTTATTCGGAATTTTCCAGTTACTTACCATTTTCCTCAAAATTAGTGGTGCAATTGCAGTACTCTATCAATTTCTGAACTCTGTCGGAGGTATATCGTTTGTGTTCCATGCGAAGTACGCCGATGCAATTGTGGTACACCCGGTGCAATAAATATGTGCACTCATATTTATTGCACCATAATCAATTTAATAATAAAACACAATTATTTATTAATAATATAATAATGCGCATCTAAGCAATAAGCAATATAACGATTTATTATAAATACAGAACGGGAACCAATAAACATTGTCATTCAATATTCACTCTTGTTGTTTTGAATGTCTATAGAGCAGAGCTTCCGAGCTTCTCTAACTTGAGCAGGGCTTATTTAGCCACTCAAATCGGCCGATGCTTTTCAGCTTGGCCAACAAATAATTAATAATTAAACGCTTGCTTAATATGGCGACCGTCAGGCAAGATAAAATAGAGATTTTAATAAAGTAATATTTTTGAAATTAAAATCTCTACTTTATCTTAAAATACCTAATACGGATTATATACATAGGCCAATTCGTCAAATAAATATATATTTTACGATATATTTGTGCATACGCACGCTATACCTCATAATTTATGCATTTCAATCTTTAAAATAAAGAATATATATCAGCATATACGTATACCACCTGTATAATATATCATATATAATTCTATTCATTAAATGAAGTTGTTGTAATTGCTAGTTAATTTACCAATATAATGGGCGGAACTCAATCAAAAAAGATTGAGAACACAGGCGAAGTTGCCAATAACATAACGATTAACGATTCTGTTAATATAGAAAATACTGAAATTCTCGTACTTTTGTACATATTAACTTCTATTAAAGTCTTAGAATTTTTATATCTTATCTATAGAGAACACAAAAGGAATCTAAAAAAAAAATATTCGAATAGTCAGATGAACATCCATAAAATTTAGAAACCGACAATAGAAAATATACTTATCAATTTTGAAATTAAAATTACATAATCTTTAATCTTAACATAAATATATAAATTCACACTTCACGTGTATGTACATATATATTATATAGCTAACGTCTTATGCAGCAAAATAATAATAATAATAAATGGTTCAACAACATTTAAGTAAATAAAAAAAAAATGAAACGAAACACCTGTATACTGCATAATATACAGTATATACCTGCTATGACCTGCTATTCAATAATTGATAATTTTTTTTTGACAACAAATAAAATTATGTTGTATAATACTATTCATTTCTATACACACAATAAGCATATAGTATATACCTACTATGCCATCCGGTCATTTTTTATGCATTAAATTCTTTTTAAATTAATTTGCATTATTGATATTACTAAACAATACATAATATACCTACACCTACAGTAGAACACTGGTTTTTCTTATAAATTTAAATTTTAAATGGATTATTTGCATGACATATTTTCTATTTTGTCATAGCATGTTATATGTATACATACATTATCACAACATATCGAGTAACATATATGAATGAATATCTATAAAATAAATTTTAATTACTGTAATTATTACTATTGATATATATAAAATAATGTTTAATACTCTCACATTTCCTCGGTAAATAGTATGCTATGGGAAAAATTGGAAACTGATTTAACTGAAAAAACTGATGAATTTTATAGAATATCAAAATGTATATCAAAATCTAAATTACCTAAAAAAGAAACCGTAGATGGACACGTAGAAAATCTAAAAATAATATATGAAGAAATTAGAAAGCTAATAGCTGGTTATTACAGTAACTTAACTAACGACCATAAACAAATAGTACTTAAAACTTTTTTTAAGATCAGGGACAAACTGGTTACAATTTTTGATAACCTAAAAATAAAAACGACAATACCATACAATATCAGTGTAAGTCTAGACGAAACAATTACCGATTCAGATACTGAAGAAGAAACAGATATTGACGTCAACATGCCACTGACCGCAATAGAATTCATGAGTTTTGCTTCAAGAATTTTGCCAGAGTTCGATGGTAAGCCAGAGAATCTGCAGAGATTCATTGATGCAATTAATCTCGTAAATACACAAATAGACACCCACAAAGACATTGCAATACATTTAATTAAAACTAAATTAGTCGGGGCAACAAGAAACATAGTTGGGCAAGAGGACACTATCGAAGAAATAATAAAAGTTTTAAAAACCAAGGTTAAGGGTGAATCTACGGAAGTACTAATAGCTAAAATGATGTCCTTAAAACAAAACGGTAAACAGGCAAATCAATTCACAAAAGAAATTGAGGAAATGACAAAGACTCTAACTAACGCATTCATAACTGAGGGTGTACCATTGTCATTGTCAGAAAATTATGCTACACGTACTGCAGTAAAAGCATTGGCAACAAATGCAACAAATCCCGAAGTTAAACTAATTATGAAAGCTGGTCAATTTGGAAATTTAAACGAGGCCATTTCAAAATTTGTAAATTCAAGTACCGAATCTACTCCTGGGGCAAATATAATGTACTTTGGTGGCCAATCACGTGGCAACTATTCGCGCAGCAACTATCGGCGTGGCGGCCGAGGCCGAGGTTATTATGACTATAACTCTGCACGAACTAATAACTATTATAATAATGAATTTCGCAATGAAAACCGCAATCGCGGTGGACCAAACACTAGAGGCCGTATGTTTCACCGTAATGCTAATGCAGGGGCCAATGGAAATATTCGTTACGCTACGGAAGACCAGGGAAACTTGGAGGAACCCCAGCCACCGACACTGGGGGAAATCTAAAAAATAATAACGCAAACAAACTATCCACCGAAAACAAATCTGGCATATTTAATTTAAATTTGAATTTATGTAGTTTTGTCAAAATTCCAACTACAATGTCGGACTCTCACAATATCTTCTTGGTGGATAGCGGTGCGACCATTTCAGTATTCAAAATTAACAAACTAAAGTGTGAGCAAATTATAGACCGCACCACTACTTGTTCAATAAATGGTGTCGGCGAGGGGTCGGTACACTCAAAAGGAATCGTAAAAACTGAATTAATGTTTGAAAACATCGCAATAACTCAAAAATTTCATATAGTACCACCCGAATTTCCAGTACCTGGCGACGGAATTTTAGGGTTGGATTTTTTAAAGCAATACAACTGCAGAATAGATTACACCCAAAACCAGGATTATTTGTTCATTAGACCGGACCGTTTCCCGGAACAGATCGCCATTAAAATATATGACTCACCCACAAAAAACCATCTGTCTCTACCAGCAAGGTCCGAAGTCATCCGTAGAATCTCAATAAAATCACAAGAAAAGGAAGTCTTAATAACAAGTCAGGAAATAGCACCTGGCATACATATTGCTAGAACAATAATATCGAAAGACAATCCATACGTAAGGATATTAAATACTACTTTCAATAACGTCATGATCGACCCATCAAATATTAAAACTGAAAGCTTATCCAATTATAAAATATATAACTTAAATGACTATGAAATTACTCATAGAGAAATGGTAATGCAAAAATTATCAAAAAATTTTCCACTGTCTGCAACAAAATGTCTAACCAAATTATGTGAGGAATACTCCGACATTTTTGCACTCGAAACAGATAGAATTTCTGCAAATAATTTTTATAAACAGAAACTGGGGTTAAAAGATAACACACCCGTATATATTAAAAATTACCGTATCCCACACACGCAAAAGCCGGAAATTAATAAACATGTCGAAAAATTAATAAAGGACGATATCATCGAACCGTCAAATTCGGAATTTAATAGTCCGGTTCTTTTAGTTCCCAAAAAGCCATTACCAGGAAGTTCAGACAAAAGGTGGCGTTTAGTAATTGACTACCGCCAAGTCAACAAAAAACTGGTGGCAGATAAGTACCCATTGCCAAGAATAGACGACATCCTTGACCAACTCGGGCGGGCGCGCTATTTTTCATGTCTGGATCTAATGAGTGGTTTTCACCAGATCGAACTTGATGAAAACTCACGTGATATAACGTCATTTTCAACGGACACGGGCTCATTTCGATTTAAGAGACTCCCGTATGGACTAAAAATCGCGCCGAACTCATTCCAAAGAATGATGAACTTGGCATTTGCGGGATTAACACCCGCTAAGGCTTTTCTATATATGGATGACCTGATGGTTATCGCTCCATCTGAAAAACAAATGATATCCAATCTAAGAGATGTGTTCGAAACTTGTCGAAAGTATAATCTTAAACTCCATCCCGATAAATGTATATTTTTTAGGCACGAAACTACCTTTTTGGGACACAAGTGCACAAATGATGGCATACTACCGGACGACAATAAATTTGAATTAATAAAAAATTACCCGCAGCCCATGGATGCTGATTCAGCTAGACGCTTTGTTGCATTCTGTAACTATTACCGACGATTTATCAAAAACTTTGCAGAATATTCATATCACATTACAAGACTTACAAAGAAAAACGTAAAATTTGAATGGACAGAGGATTGCGAACACGCATTCAGGCACCTGAAAAATTCGTTAACTAAACCATCAATACTTAAATATCCGGACTTCAAAAAACCCTTTTGCATCACCACAGATGCCAGTAAAATAGCATGCGGTGCTATTCTCAGCCAAGAATACAATGGCATACAACTACCGGTATCATTTGCGTCAAGATCATTCACTCAAGGTGAACGAAACAAATCAGTCATAGAACGCGAATTGGCAGCAATTCATTGGGCACTAAAATTCTTCAGGCCCTACATTTTTGGAACAAAATTTTTGGTCAAAAGTGACCACAGACCCCTCACCTATCTTTTTGCTATGAAAAACCCTTCATCAAAATTAACTAGAATGCGGTTAGATATGGAAGAATATGACTTCGAAATTGAATATATAAAGGGAAAAGACAATACGGGAGCGGACGCACTCTCAAGAATCGACTTTGAGTCTATTAAAAACATTTCATCTGAAAACACGAAGATATTTAGGGTAACAACAAGATCAGACAAACGAAAAGCGACTAAC
>JANTEX010044886.1:0-10243 GCA_024741295.1 Macrocera vittata
AATACTTAGTTTTTGTTCTAGATTTTTTTTTCCAGTTAAATTATTTTGAGTTTTAATCATCATATCTCTAATCTAGGGATCATTACGCGTCTTTTGAGCTATAATTTGACCTCATAGGACGAAAATGAAATTTTGAGTTTGCTCGAAAATCTAAAAACTTCAAACACAAAGGGGAAGCGCAGGATGTTTTTTTTTAATATGAATTGTTTTCTTCTTTTTTTTCTATTTGAGTAACAACAACTTTTCTGCCCCCAGGCGTAATCAAAATCGCAAAAACAAAAAGTACGACCCACCTTAATATGTATAATTGGCTCCGGTCTTGAAATATTAGACGAGCAATATAACAAATCCGCAAAAATGTCAGAAGGGTTTGTTTTTTGATGTTTTTAGCTGGAAAGGAATGATTGATGATGGGAGATTTTTTTTTAATTTTCGAGATAGATAATCTAACTAAACTTTGTTAGTTTACACAGAAGGTGTTTAGCACCAAGGATTTAAATCCTAATGTTTTTGGGCAGGATCGAACAAAGGAAGAAGGGGCACTTATCTTTAACATAGTATATGTATAGAAAGCTATTGGATTGGATAATTTTCTTAAAGAAAATTAACATACGCCCAAAATGTGTTAATACATTTTTTTGAAAAATATTATATAATATTGGCCAATATTAAGTAAAGTCGTTACGAGAAGCTGTTCCGACTGTAAAAAATTTAAATTTTACTCTGCGCAAATTAAATATGCACTAAAAACTCATAAACTCATAATAGTGTTGTTAGCCAAACAAGGTCAAGCTCAAAACAGATAGTGTCGTTAATGTGTATCGCACACGTATTTTAATATTTATAATCACTTCCATACTACAAACAATGCAAGTTATTATTATTTAACTACTTTTTGGAAAAAACTAAGTATCCTAAAATTGTGTTAAAATACCTTTTCAAAGAGAATTTTGGTTAATTTTCGAAGTCAGTTTTAGTTTTCTTCTTTTTTTTTAATTTAGTTACAAAGGACACTGGAGTGCCTAGAGACCGATTCGTACTCAGCCACCAGGGACGAACCTATGAAATTTCAATGCTATACAAGTAAAATAAATGTGTTATAAGAAAAAAAAACTCATATTTGAGGATTCTACATTCTAGATGTTCTCGAAATAAAATAAATAAAACTGTAATTGAATGTGATCTCTGAAAAGAAATTGTATTGTGAGAGATTGTTGCTTGTCGGGGTATTATCTCTGAGATCCCTCTCAAACAGAATCGTCACAACGCAGCCACTGACATTCGGTGATCCAAAGAATAGAGTGTCAAATGCGTGATTGTCTGTGTATCTTCTCAACTGCTTGAGCTTTAATTCTATCTATACACATTTCTGGAAGCTGTATGCACTCCAGCCCAAATCTGAGAATTGAATTGTAGGATTTGTTGTCTTATGGGACTTCAAAACAGTATTGTAATAAATTGTGTTATATGGGATTACATAGCAGTTATACTATTGCATTGCAAAATCATATAAGAAATTATAGAAAGCCTAATTTTATCCTCTTTTTTTTGTAGTTTTGCTAAAAAAATTTCGCAATGTATACGAGTAAACAATGGTAGATATATGTACGATGGTGGAAGTACCGCATCCACTAGACGTCCGTTTTTTTTATATAAATTGCATTGCATTTTATATAGGAAAAGACGTATTCCATATAATAAATCTATTCGAGTATTAAATTTATGATGTATTGCACATATACTTAATTAAGTGTATTTTTTTAGGAATATTAGACATATTGTAATGAGTTTATTATAAGAAAAATGAATACATAATACATATATAAAATATTTCACTAGAAACATTGCAACCGTTTTTCTACTTTCACCATAATAGCAAAACACTGTCAATTTGTAATCATATTAATTAAAATACTTGTTTTCTGGTATAAAGGTGCATGCCAGCATGCATATATTGCATATTAAAACTGCAGACAGCAAGCATAATAACATATTATTTGGTGTGAAAGAAAGTACATATGTTAGTATTGAAAAAAAAATTGCTCATATGAAATCGATAAATTTGTAATATTAGACAAAGTTTTTAGTAGAGAGTTAGAGAGGAAATTCTGGAATCTCGGATGCCAGGATAATCAAAATCAGGGATTATTGTTCTTATATTGTACGCGCGATGACCATTTTGTATTAATAGGTGGTATTTTTTTATATAAATATTGGTCAGGTGTACATGTAATAAAACAATTATTCAGTCGATGTTTAGATAAATCCTTTGTTTTTCATTTTCAAGGGTTTTAATAAAAAAATTCTAGGTACTGACATAAAAATAATAATAATAAAAAAAAAAATATATAAATCGTCGGGTAAATAATTGTTTTATTGCATTTACACCTGACCAATATTTATATAAAAAAATGTCTTTTATTATTTTAAAATAAATACAAACCAGGATCCAGAATAATTTTTAAATCAGGATTATTTTATTTATATGTTTTATATTTTTGTATTTATTTATGTAAAAGTATTTATGTATTTATGCATTTATGCAAATTTGAATGTCGGTATCCTGGAATTATGCATATATAATTCTCGGATCTGAAATCCGGAATCCCGAAACACTAAAGACTAAACCATCGAATATTATGTTATTATGTTAAAAATATACAAAACAGTTACACTATTTATTTGGGATTAGCGTCGACGAGTGGGGGACTTAATCACGACCCTAGTAGCACAGTTAGTCGTATAATAATTATAACATCGTTTTATAGTGGAATAGTTTTTGTAGCACCTTTTATAACAATAAACGTTATTACGCAAATTATATACTGTATGGGAAGAATACAAAATTAAAATCCTGTTTCGATCCCAGGTCAGAACATTTGTTTTTTCGTTTGATATTCAATGCATTGAGAGCTTTGCCAAAGTTCAGCATGACATCACTTGGAGAGTCAAAATTGTTGTCGCAAAAAGAGATTCATCCGATTCTATATATAATATATAATCATTGTCTCCTGACGCTGATGGCAAGGCAAAAAAAAATTAAAATATATAAAAGAATCTAACAATTTCAGTAGGTCAGGATTTTCGCAGCTGCGGTGGTCTTGCGGGCTTAATGCGCACACATTTTTTTTTTATAATCAACGGGCGTTACACCCAACTGACCATTTATTCAAATAAGAACAATAATTTACATATATACAAGTGCAGGTGGAAAAAAATAAAAAAAAATTAACAATTATAAAATAAGAAAAAAAAACAACAACAAAATTAAACAATAAAAAAACCAAGAAGCTACTCTAATACAATAAAAATAGTCTGAGAAGCGAGACGAGGCTAGTTTGACGTGAAGCGCAATCAAACATCTTTCTCTGAAACGAAAAATTTTCTTTTAATAGCCCGTTGAATTACATTAAAGGTTCATTTAATTCTGAAAGTCAGGAATTGATAGCCTCTAGTTTTCTTCGGGGGTGATTCACATTTTTTTTTTGCAAATTGAAATGTTCGGTTTTTATTTTGAGGTGTAGTACATAAAGAGTACATTAGTTTCTGATACTTTGGAATCGATAGCCTAAAGTTTTCTTCAGGAAGATTCACAAATTGATGATAGGAAAATTGAAATTATCCGTATTTACTGTGAGGTACAACATTTTATTTAAGTGGTACGTTTAAGTACATAAAATGCCATTAACGATACACAAATTTATTGTTTGATAATTGGCAACTTCTGTATTTGCTGTGTGTACATAAACTTTTATAGACACAATTATTTAAGCTACAGTTGAGTAAATAAGGGTACATTAGATCCTGGAAATTTGGGATCGCTAGCTCAAAATTGTCTGGCTGGGGTTATTCATAAATTCAGTTTTTGGATTTTCAATGGCTTTCTTTGAAATTCTAACGGCGCGAGTACATAGAAGGTACATGGATGTTTAAAGATCCAATCTCTAAATTGTCCGGCTGGGGTGATCGACACATACATTTAAGAGCAAAGTGTTAATCGGTTTAAAATAGTTAATTGCATCACATTATAATTAAATAATTGATATTTTACTTTAAAAAGTCGAATGTAAAGTCAATTAAATATATTATTTATCATAAATGCGCGTATGTACATGTAAAAAAGCAAGCGGAAAGCGCATACCAATGCGGCTATAAGTTCAAGAACAACCTTTAAAACATACCATTAATAGTTTAATAAATGATCATTGAATTATCCTACATTTAATTTTGTTGTCTTGATTCTTTCAATTAAGTTATTAATTTATAATTTCATTTTTGTAAACCGTCGTTTTTTTCGCACTTTACCATCGACCTTGCGCGTAGTGTAATTTTCGAGTATATCGATAACGTGTGGACGGTATTTTTAAAATTGCGCGTATTTATTTTGGAAATATATGCGCAATTTTTCCACCAATTTTTGGTCTTTGAATTTGAAATTAAATACACATACATAACATATTTGGTGGAAAAATATTTACCAATGAAATTTATATACGGTCTAATTCAAATTGCAAATAATATGTTACTATTATATATACATATGCTGTGTTGGCCAATTGATAACTTGTTCAAATTGATAGTAAGTATAATAAATAACATTTACATTCAGTTTTAACAGTTTTCATATAATGTAGTGTATTTTTGGCATAGTCGAGACCAGCAAAAATAGGTGAGGATGGACCCTTGGGCATATTCAATATTTTTTTAATGTGCCTCCTTTTTATCAATTTCTGATATCAGAATTTATATTTCAACTGACTGAAATATTCTGTTTAATGGCGGGGCGAATTTAAGAGAGGGCGAATTTAGAAGGGGCGAATTTAAAGAGACTGCGAATTTGTTAGATCATCAGTAACAAAATTCTTGATCGAAAAGCTTTAGGTTCAATAATGACGCTTCAATTTTCATTATCTATTGTAAAACTGCGGCTTGTTGAATTGAGGAATTCGCTCTCAGCGAAATTCGCCCCAATATCAAAAGAAGTACAAACATCATTACATATATTGATTGAATTTGCCCAATTTTCAGTTTAATCATTTTTTTATGCCAGAATTTTCATTCCAAGTAAATAAAATATATTGTTTGATTGGGTTATGGGAATGAAAATTTAAGAAAGAGGCGAATTCAAAAGAGGTTTTGGGCGATTTTTTTTTGAGTTGTGATCCACCTATGATTTTGGATATTAATTGCGTATAACACTACACGACTATACAGTTTTTTAAGACCGCAAAGTGCGGCTAAAATTGTAATTCTAGACTATCCATTTCATGTGGACTAAATCTGACAGATGACAACTAATCAAAAAAAATGTCCCATAGAATTTTTTATTCAAATAAAGAGTTTCTTTGAAATTTCTGGCGAATTCCTTAGGCGAATTCAACAAAATAGTAACTGATAACATTAATGTGTAAGCTGGTGTTCGTTCCTGGCGCACATTAAGAGGTTGATCTCTCTGGATAGAAGTTTAAAAAAACACCAATAATCTACAATTTACATTACATTACATATACAAATTACATTAAACTTCATGAAAACCTGTATATAGTAATATTTGTAACGTTTGAAACTTTTTTTATTTGCCAATGAATAATAATTTATTGATTGTTTGTTGTATGTTCACCGTCTCATATATAAGATATTACTCTAAATATAACTACCAACGCAGAATTTTCCATTTTCGCTTACTTAATTTATTAATGTTAAAGTTGTGCGATCTGCGAATAATTTTAACGATTTTGTTTTTTGCATTAAGATAAAGTGTAAACACGGCACGGTTTAATTAGATTTTTACTTGTAAAAGCTGCCCTCTACTGGAGTTTAAACAGTTTGATTTAATGTAATTAGGAAATTCACTAATCACGAATAAGTATTTATTTCTATTTAATATATCGAAACCAAACCTCATCAAATACAGATACATATATGTATATGTTCGAATCCGGAGGCTCTTGACTTAGTTTAATTATGGTCATTTTCAAGTCCATTTAGGCAATTTTGAATATTTAATGTGTGAGGACTGCCTACTTAAATCAAAGACAAAACGCATTACTTTAATTTTATGATATCTAAAATTTCCATCAAAATCACATTCATCCGAATGGTTATGTTTCAAACGCAACATAATGGACAAATTCAACATTCAAATAGCAAACAAACGCCAAAAAAAGTTTCTGAGACTTTGTGTGTTTAAAGTTTAACTGTTGTATACAATGAATAATAATAAAAAAAAAAACACACAATCTGAATACAATATGATATGGCATCTTATACGTCCCAGCATCCAGCTGTATATATGTAAAATAAGTATCTGTTGTGTATATTTTATGTATATAACATAGATATATGCGTGATGCTCGTGATACATATTCATGAGTGCTGTATGGCATATGACGATATTTAATAAATTATTTATTTCTGTTTAGTCTGACCAATTTATAAACATTTATTAATACTTTTTTATTGTCGCATTTTATTTACAAATTAAGCATGTTTATACATATTTATTTTAATTTCTTGCACATGCACGTTAAATGTCGCTTGTATATGCTTTGTAGGGTAGGTCGCGATGAATAATTTTTTTTATAAAAAGTGTTAAGAAAAAAACAGCGTCGTTTTCAATCCATATTCTGACTTTTATTAATCAAAACCATTTTAATTGATAGCATTTTTTATATTCGACATACAGACATAGGCGGTATTTTATGTTTAAATCAATACTACATATATACATATAGTTGGCTGAAAAAATAATGCCAGTTTTAAAGTGCAATTTTAGTTTGATTTCTTGTGTATAAAAAATTGATATTAAGAAGATTTTGCCGTAAAAAATATCAGGCGTCCGGTGGGAGTCGAACCCATGTTATTCCGATTAGTACTCGACTGCTCAACCACTGTACGGAGACTCGTAGCTTAGTGGCTGAGCAATCGATTACTTATCGGAATGACGTGGGTTCGACTCCTACCGGACGCATGATATTTTTCAGGGAAAAATTTTCCTAATAGGCATTATTTGAAATTGAACTGTACAAAGAAGATGTTCGCCGCGAAATATAGTTACAACACACGTATACAATTGATCGCCACGACAAATGTTCGCGAATGTTTTAAATAATTTCTTTAACCGAAATCCGATTGGAAACCTATACTACCAAATCAACAGGAAGAGACCAGTTATCATTTAGAAATCGATCAGAAGTGAAAGTAAATCAGCCAGAAGTCATCGGCTTTCAAACGCAAATGACTGTAAATGAACCGGAACTGATCGGAAATCGACCGAAAGTGACTGCAAATCAACCGAAGTTAATAGATAATAACTGGAAGTGACAGTTAATCGACCGTAAGTGACGTTTATCAACCACAATGATCCAAAAATTGACTTAAAGTGACCGGTAATCGAACGAGAGCAACATAAATTGACTTGAAATTGAATGTGAAAATAAGGCTGAAATGTCCTGAAATCAACCGGAAATGATAAGAATATTAAAACAAGGTATCAGACGATTTCGTGTCCTGCCATCCATTTTGTTGTAATGATAAATCTAGTAGTCTGCCCGTCGGTCAGAGTATCTTGCTTTAAAAAATCAAGAAACAAAATTTACTCTGCAAATGTTTAAATTTTTATGTGACTGATTCGGATAGGATAAGAAGAGGAATGGATTTGAGAACGATGGATTTAAAAGTTGTAGGGTTTTATAAGGTTGAGAGCACCTACTCTGAGGGGAGCGTTCCTCAAATGGGCAGTACGCGAAATTAAAGTGACTCTGAATTTCACAGAAAAATATAACGAAGTGTAAACTTAGAAACAATGTGATTGAATTGCGTGACGGATAAGCTTTTCCACCAAACGAATACAACTTGCTGTTCAGTGCTTTATGCCCAAACCGATCAATTAGTTTAGAAATAGCGAGTGAAATGGTTTGTGGTTTGCCATATTTGTGAACATTTTGATACCCTGTTTCAGGTAGAAAGATCATTAAATCACCCGTAGAACGTTTAGACCAAAAACTATATTGCATGTCGCTGATGAGATAATTTGAATTTAAACATGAAGTGATGTTAGGCCTATAATACGATACATGTTTGGATTTGACTGCGATTTGCCTATTTTGGAACCACTTAGATGTTGGCCGACTTTCAGACTTGTTTAGAGGGTTGGTTAAATAGAAGGCACAATGCTTAAAACAATTGGTGGAATTCCGTCTTGTTAATATCAAATGCTCCAAAAATCTGCTGAAGTGGATCGTCTCCTTTCTTGAATTGACGTAATGCAGATGGGTGGAACATGACCATCGTCATAAATTTCTGAATCTCCTAGTCCAAATAAACAGTTGCCTATTTACCCTTCAGCACTTGTTATCAAGGAATGGACGACGTGGCACTTGAGCGATTGTAATTCTGATCATCTTTAACCAAAGATATAGTGCTCAACGTTTTGCAATATCATGTATTCTTTGGAAATAAATTACATTTCGATCATTTTCGGTTACTTTCGGTTGATTTTCGGTCACTTCATGTCAATTTCCGATAACTTTCGGTCGAGTTTCAGTTGCTTTCGCTTGATTTGTGGATCAATGATGATTAATTTTTGGTTAAAGAAACTATTTTGTGAATCTGTGGATTGTTTTAAACCTACGTTCTACACCGAATAACGATCCTTTGTCAAGGTTTGTCTGCTTTTCCTTATAGTGTTCTTGTACATGCCATGGGCCGTGATATTTTCATATGTATGTTTTACACACTGTCCTTAAAAGTCTCATGTATGTATATTCTTTTGCAATGATTTTTAGGACCGTTTCACTAAAGAAAACCTGTGATCAAATCCAACGATGTCTGATGACCGAAAATGGAACTCTAGCATCTGCAAGAATCTTTATTGAACATATTTGCCTGTTAATAGATGACGGAAGAAAGTTTCCGGTTGGACAATCAATGAACCTAATTTATTTGGCAAATGTGTCACAGGAACTACGAAAACTCGAAAGTTTTGAAATACACGAAGATAATAGTACTATAAAAGCGTTGGGATCCATTGAAATTTAAGGCCTCAATAGTTTTTGATCTGCGGGTCTGTTTAGTGCCGCAGTAGCAATCTTTCTATGGGATCGACCACTGCCACGAACCGGGGCCGTAGCTACTACGACGCAAATGCACAGTAGAGACTTTGAGATCAGATTTTACGCTGGGTATATTTTTTAGCTGCATTTTACAGTTAAAAGACCAAATCGAAATAAAAAAAGGCTGCTACAAAAAAAAAACATAAAAAAATAGATTTTTACAATATAGCTCTTTGTTGGCTCACTAACTTTCTAAATAGGTGTTCGAGACCTACGAAAAGTTTGTGTGCGATCGGGCTCACATTTTGAATTCCACGTTTTTTTTTCGGTCGCTACAACTTCTGTGAAAATAGAATCAAATCCGATAATTAGAAAAAGAATCATAAAACAATAGTCGGTTTTTTTAACATAGCTGTTTGAGAGCCACCCTAAGGTTTTCGTCCGATCGGACTCAAATTTTAGGTTGCTAATTTTTTTATGTCTCCACAACTTGTATAAAAAGTAGAATCGAATGCCATACTTAGGAAAAAAAAATCGTAGAACAAAGATCGTTTTTTCCAATATAGGTGTTTGTGCGCCACCCTAAGGTTTTGTCCGATCGGACTCAAATTTCACGTTTCGCATTTTTTTAGGTCTTCACAACTTCTGTGAAATCCCGAATCGAATCCGATCATTAGGAGAAAAAAAATCTTCTAACAAAATTCGATTTTTTACAAATATAGGCGTTTGGGAGGCACCCTAACCTTTTGTCAGATCAGGCCCAAATATTGGCTTTCGCATTTTTTTTGGTCTCCACAACTTCTTTGAAAACCAGAATCGAATCCGATAGTTAAGAACAAAAAACTACTAACAAAAGTCGTTTTATCAGATATGGGTGTTGGGGGTGCACCCTAACCTTTTGTCGGATCGGGCTCAAAAACATTAGGAATCCTCCTCTCGTGGGACTTCATATTCTGTAAAATTTTTATAACGATCCATCGAACCGTTTGGCCTGTACTTTGCGGAAAAGGAAACATTGACAAGCGAGCGATCAAAAAAAAAGGCTGCCAATTGGACGCGGCACTTCCATTACAGTATATCTCGTTTATATACTACATACATTAAAATATTATAAAATTTGCTAGAACAACAAAAAAGCAAAAAAAAATAGTTTTTTTCAATATAGCTGTTCGTTGGCTCCCTAATTTTCT
>JANTEX010044997.1:0-10242 GCA_024741295.1 Macrocera vittata
AAGACGATTCAAAATTTATATCAATCCCATATGTACCCGATTTGAGTGAAAATCTAAACAAAATTTTGAGAAAATATAAATTTAAAGCAGCTTATAAATTAAATAATAATATAAAAAGTTCCATTTTTTCAAAATTAAAATTCAATATAGAAAAACGCCATAAGACCAATACCATATACAAAATAAATTGTGCCGACTGCAGTACCTGTTACATAGGTACGTCCGAGCAAAATTTAGAAAAACGAATTAATCAGCACAAATCTAACGTTAGGTTGAAAAAGACAAATTCAACAGCATTAAGCGAGCATGCATTAGGCCAGAACCACAATTTTAAATTTGACTTAGACGACATCGAAATTTTAAGTACTGTTCAGCCATATAAACAACGTTTAATCTCGGAAATGTGTTACATACAAAGACACCAAAATTCAATAAATAAGAAAAGCGATATTGAAAATTTAAGTAAATTCTATAAAAATGTTATAACCAAAATTCATTAATCTGTTAAGAAAACTGCCACCCAACACAAAATTATACATTATATACACTCTACAATACATATATACATTATATACACCAATTTATTTTATACACTACACAAAGATCACATTGAAAATTGTAATCAATTCAAAATTATTTATTTATTATTAATCCTTGAAAAAGTTGGAAAACAAACCAACGAAAGCTTGGAAATAAAAAAAAAAAAGAAGAAGAAATTATATCGTTTTATTTACCGACAACCCACAAAGACGAGACACATACAATACTGCGGTAACAAAAATACATTCAATTTTTCTAATATAGTATTCTCGGAATTTTCCGAGAAACTGATGATAGCAAATTTTTCCGGAAAATTTAATCTCTGCATTAAAACGTATTGCCGAAGTTTTGAAGGAATCGGGCATGTATTTTTTTTTGTAAAAAATATACAATTATTATACATTATTTTCTGATCAAATTGGTTTTTTGCTTTCATGTTTTCCATTGAAGTCGTCGTTTTCTTTGGACCTTCACAAACACCAATTTACGTCGCTTCATATCGATTATGGATTCCGATTCTTTCGACGATGTACGGCCCAACAAATTTTGCAACTAATTTCCAATTTTGTAATTTAAACGCTTCCATTTCGCGCGTCGTCGTATAAATTTGCTACTTCTACTTCCAACAGTTGTAGTATTCCAATATCATCGGCTTGATACATTCTGACACCTGATAGAACAGCTCGAATTGACTTCTTCCTATAGATCTTTGGAAAGTGCTGTTGATATCTCCTTGGACTCCACTTACATACATGTACCAAACTGTTTTATCGGACAACTTTGCTAGAACTAATACTTGGTGCACTTTTTACACTTGGCCATACTCACCTGGAACTCCGGTTGTAATCATAAACGATTTTTTCGTTTGCAATGTTCTTAAAAATGCTGTTCCTCTATCAGTGATAACACGACATGGATTTCCAAATATCCATTGATGTTCTTTTAGTTTACCGCCTTAGCATTTGTTGTTTTCGTCGGATACATCCATGTAAATTCGCTGAAACCATCTACCACTACACAAATATATTTATTCATTTTCGTTTTTAGCTCCCTTTAGAATTAGATTTAATTCGTCTTCAAATTTGCCACACTTTCAATTCATTATAATACATGAAACACACCACGACACCTGTCTCTTGACCTTCCACTTTTTTCGCCGCAACGTGGCCGCACTTGTGTACTTGTCGCATTATATTTTGTGGCCTTGGTTTGAGTACACCGATAACATTCTTTCCACTGACAAACTTTTTATTAGTAAACCGTCTTCCATACTAAAATCTTCATAGTCAATTGAAATAGCTCGTCTTTCGCCTGATTTATTTGAATTACTTCAAAAAGATGATTCATAACTCGGGCTCGACTGATTGCATCCGCATGTTTAATTTTTGTATTTGGTCTATGTTAGTTTCGATAGTCATAATCTTCGAGCATCATTGCTAAACTTGCGATAACTTAGATTTCTTCAATGTTATTTTCAAATGACGAACATTCGGCCACAATCTTAAATGGTATACCATGAAGATATGCTCTAATTTTTTGTACTGCGTTCACCACTGCTAACACTTCCAAGTGAAGTAGACATGCGTCGCCATACACATATAATGTATCGGATTAAAAATATTGTCTTCGTATCTTCGTAGCAAAACCATATATTTGTAGCACTGGTTTTGTTATCAGAAGTCACTTTAATTGATCAAGTGCTCTTCTTCAAATCTCAACTTTGCGTCTCTCTTCAACAAATTGAACAACGACTTTGCAATTATTGAAAACCTTGGCATAAACTTTCTAAACTGACCCAAAAATTGCTGCAATTCCTGAACATTTTCAGGGTTTGGATAGTTCGTTATTGCATCAATTTTCGATTGATGTGGATACAATTTGCAGTCATTGATGAATGATAAAGCCTAAATATTTAACTATTTCCGTTTTTTTCCAATTTATGACAATACCTTTTTTTCGTTTTTTTTTTCTTCATTACGGTCTTTAACTTTACGTTTCCTTCTTGCACACTTGGTGATGGATTTGTTATCAACACAAGCTAACATCACTCTTGAAGGTACTTTCGAAGTACCTCCAAGACGAATCTTCCAAAACTTGCTGGACTTAAACACAATCCAAATGGTGTTCTCGGGAATTCATATTGTGGGTTATAAATTGTGTTTATTTCCGACTCGTTATTTGCTTTGGAACATGAAAAAAAAAACATTCCTAAGACCAATTGTGGAATAAATTTTGACATCGGATGAATTTATCCAACTGATCTTCGATTCTAAGTCTGAATTTGTTAATAGATATCTGTTTTCTCTCTAAGCGTCAATCGACGTGTACACGTACAGTGAGCAACTGGTATTTCGTCTGTGAAATGCTAAGCGAGCATTTAGGACCCTCTTTGAGAATACTTTTTATCGCGAATTTTCTCTATTGAACGTAGGAGTTACGGACGATAATGACCTAGTATCCCAGGAGGAGTCCGCTGTTGTTTATTGAACATGAATCTGAATCTCTACCCATTTCCAAAAAAACAAGTAAACTACAGGGTGATTCTGATAAGTTCTGCCAAATTTCAGGGTGACATTCTGATAAGTTCTGCCAAATTTCAGGGTGACATGGAGGGCGTTGAGAGAAACCAACAATCCGTTTTTAATATCACAACCAGTTCACAGATGGCGCCTCTTTAAAGAAAAAATAACAACTATTTACAAAACACCCTGTAACATTTTATCCAGTAGTCACAGATTAATGGTTGGTACACCAAAATTTTTGACAATAAAATTGTCTTTTATTTAAAAAAGGGAAACCTGAAATCAGGCCTTTTTAATCGAGATATCCAGCATACATAAATGACGACACCCCATAATTTTTTTTTAATGCTGGAAATGCAATATTATAAAACACGGTGCGTCAATTAATAAAAAAATCTGAAATTATCTGGTTATCGGTGCAACTTTTTTCAAGAGATTGACAAAGTTTTTTTTTATATAAATTAAATCCATATTTAACTATACAGACAATAAAATGTGCTTTAATTAAAAAAGATAAAAAACTTTCATTTAAAATTACGCATAACAAATAAAGCTAAAATAAAAAGAAACTCATAGGTTAACTTGACAAAAGCTTTTTGATTTCGACACTTATAGATAAACTAAAATAGAACAAAAATAATAATAAAATAATTTTATATATCCAATAGAATTGTGTAGCGTTTATTTTTATGTCAATCTATTATGTGCTATCGTTGTTATACCTTCTTTTTTGTCCTTTACGATAGAAAGTGGTTGCATGTTGTTTTGTCTATTAGTAGAGCCGATTTGCGTTCGAAAAAATTCCTGAAAATTGCACGATTCAAGAGTATTGGAAAGCGTTGTTTCAAATTTAAGAGAACTTAGTCTAAAATTAAGAAATTAGACTCTTAAAGTTACATAGGAGCAACACTTAAATCAGAAAATGGGTCACTTTTAAGAATTTGGAAGTGGTAATTCTATATTCAGGCAAAATATCGTTCTTAAAATTAGTGAGAAGCCCACTTCCCTTACTCGTACGCTCATCCATATACCCAATATGATGATCATACTAAATCTACACAACAAGAAAATAAACAACATCGAAATATCTTAATGTCGGAACGATGACACTAATTCAAATTGTAAATTAAGCAGCACTGTTGTTCGTTACGAATCTGCGAAACAACCATGGAATAAAGCCCTTACACTTTTTTAAAGTTTGTTCTGCAAACTCTTCTTGGTTTGTACTTCTTTCAACATTTTATGAAAAGTAAATCAATAGAAAAAGACCATTAATTTGGTGAATTGGTTTTTGCGGAAAATTTTCGTTTTCGGTGAATTGGTTTTTCGGAAAATTTTCGTTTTCGGTGAATTGTGCATTTGTTGAATTGTGTTTCAGTGAATTGATTATTCGGTAAATTGTTCTTTCGGCAAATTGGTTTTTCGGTGAATTGTCGGTATACCGTTATGGTGTTCACCTATCTGTCAAAACATCCTTTGAACCAATTGTTGCCTTGTTTGTAACAAACGTTGGTTTACTCCACCAGGACATTCAATCATTTCGCGATAGTCTACGATCACACCAGAAAAGCGAACCACCTGCTGAAAATAGCGTTTTGGGCTAGATTTTATCTAGTCCCGTTCTACAGCTGAAGGTCATGGTAACAGACCCCACAAATCATATATCGCTATCCTTATTTGCCTCGAAAAATATATATAGTGATTGTAGCACCAGTATCATTGTAGCGAAATCACTTTTGTTGTCTGATTGATTCAAAGAAAAATTAGCAGTGAAACTATCGAGCCGTTCAGCTGTCAGCACATCTCCTAAAAAGTGTTTATTGCAAACACGACATTTATCTTCGATGAGATGTACACTCTATTGTGCCAAATCGAAACTTTTTTGAACTAATGTCCACTATATCTCTTCACTGATAATCTACACGACTTTTCAGCATCGGGTCATTTTTTTTATCTGTGTACCACTTTCCGTCTCGACTCCAAGCTTAATCAATTTCAACTTAAATCGGTGGTCCCGACAAGATTTAATAAAAATCAACAGCGCACCAAGTATTCGAAAATTCAGAATAATTTAGAAATCGGTGATATAGTCTTAAATGAGAAGCTTTTTCGTATAGCCGCTTGGGCACGTAATAGACACTCATCCAGGTACTGATAGCATAATCAGGATTGTACCAGTAAAGTGTAAAGCCTCGATGTGTTCACGTACAAATAAAAACTTCGAGACAGGTTTAGCCGATGACGACTAGGCGGCCGGTAATGTTACACAATTATGCTGCAGATGTAGTGATTTTGTGCGTTGCTATGTCGTTTTTGTGTGTGGACTTCAGTTGTTTATATTCGCACCGAATTACTCCCAAAAATACAACAGGACAATGCTACTACACAAATATACCAGTTCGTGGTATACGTATACAAAAAACGAAAACCAGTTAATCAGCTAAAATCTTCGTCTGCCAACGAAAAACGACTGTCAAGGCCACAAGTAGAGTGCGACACATTGCCTTAACAATTACTGCGTTTGCAAATGGATTCGAGTTCAGACATAACAATATCATAAATGATTTGGTTCCGAATTGGTGACCGAACATTTTGCCTACCGTAAAATGTCTGGAAAATACTTCGTTAGTATTCGACGATGTAAATGGATTCAGTATCGATCGGATATAATATAATTCAATCTCTGTGATGTTCCTTTGTTTTTAGTGTGCAATAAAATCCGATCGTAGAGTGCTGCCGAAAATCTATAATCATAATATACCTATGTTTTCACCGGTTGGCTAGGTTATTGCTTCAAAACAAAAGTGTCATTATTCAAAAAATCAGATGCCAACCCGATGTTCATACATAAGCGTCCCGTATCGTTTGCTGCGTTGGCGAAAACTGCCTAGAAATTGCAATGATTGGATTCGCTGAATATGACATCTCCGGTGGACTTTTCTAAATGGACGATCGAAATTGTCGTCGTTCATAGCCCAAACAACACAAAACGGCTAGTCATTATACGTTGTCGTCACGACTACATACAGACCCTTTTTTGCACCAAAATGGTGAATTATAAAACGATGTCGCCGACTGAATACGTAATGACTACGTTTCGTAGTGTAAAATATGGTCTACATCACATAGTCTTTACGTAATCAGTTGCCGACGTCGTTTTATAATTCATCATTTTGGTATAAAGAAGGGTCTATACGTAGTCGAGCCGACCACATCTACTGATCAACCTCTTTGTGTTGCTTGGGAAGGGCAATGATTCAGTTCGTATACGTGTCAATTACTCTACAATTTTCCATTACCACTACCAGATGCCATGGTTAAAAATTCTCGAATTTGTAATTTATGTAAGGGTTGCATACAGATCATGAGCGGATTCAGTTGGTCGTGCCATCACCGACTGATCTAACAAAGTTGCTCTCTTACCTCTTCTGGTAAGTTGCTATGGTTAGTTTATCAATGACATATGATATAGATTTATCAAGAACATAGTTCAAGTATGTTTTGTAATTTGTTTTAATGCTTACACATTACAATCTGGATGTAGAAATGATTGTGCTGCTAATGCTTCAAATCCGAGTATTGGTGCGTGTATTATACATCGTCGTCGCTGAGTCAAATTATAGTCAGATTGAAAAGGAGGCCTTAGCTCCATATGTACAAAAAATATCATCGTGTCTTGATTGAGTAGGCATGCAACAGCTTAGAACAAAAATGACCGATTAATATGACCGTCTTTTGAAGTTCGATTATTATAGCATACATAATTCAGTTCCGGCAGAAAAATCGACAGAGTGGAATGGAATGATCCTGAACTGTGTCCAATGAGAGACAGAAGTATCTATGATGAATTCTTGCACAGGTGCTGGGGTACATTCAGCAAAACCTAACAATGAATTGGTTGTGACTTTAGGGGCGCAATCTACCATGTTTTAGACCAATCTGTTGTTGAGAGTTGAGGGCATATGAACAAAGAAGAGAAAAAGTACTCATTTGTGCGGCTAGTCAGGCAGCTCTGACAGCACTTGAAATACAGTATCCTCAAAACTAGTCTAAGAATGTAAAAGGACATTAAACCAGTTAGCAAGCGGTATTAGCGTAGTGTAACGTTGTGGGTTCCAAATCACTCTGGTATTGAAAATGAAGCCGTAGACGCATTAGCTAGAAAAGGTTTAGCAACAGATGTTATTGGTCCAAAAACTGCACATTTAGAGAAATTAAAAATGGACTGCTTCAGGCTTCTCTTACAGTCACGCAGACTGTCCAAAGAACTTTTAGGAATTCTCCGAGATTGCTACGTTGGGTCTAGTTGTCGACTGTGCCTGATAAGTGATGTACGAGAAGCTAATTTCAAGGCCTTGCTTGATTTCGCCTTCCGCCTACGATCGAGTTTTAAATTTTATTCAGAAGAACAGGTTTTCTTTTAAACAAGACTTTTTTTGGATTCGCTACAAGTATCGATAAAAGAACGAATTGGCAAAGTCATGTTCAATTTTTTGGATATGAAAGCGTCAGCAGCAGCCAGACAAAAATAAACGTCCAAACGCCACTAAAGTGGCTAAACAAACACAAGTCTATTACAAAAGAATTTCGGGGTTCGGCCAATCGTTTTAAAACTTTTCTATTATTTAGTACCTAAATAGTACTAAGGGAAAAAATTAGTACTTAAATGGTTCTTGAGATATTACAACTGGGTACTTTGGCCAATCAGTTTTAAACTTAACTACTATTTAGTTAATATGTTGTACTAAATAGTACTAATTATGTACTAAATATATACATAGTTTCAAATCCTTTGTCCAAAATGCCCGGATAGAGTAACGCAAATTTTGCAATAACTCATGAAACTTTGAGGTACTAATTATTTAGTACTTATTATGTACTAATCATATCAAACTTTTATTGGGATTGGCCATGGCTTGTTGGAAGTCAAAATTAGTATTTTTGGTTATTTTTGGAAGCTTCGAGGTACTATTTTTTCTCGTTAGTACTATTTAGGTACTAAATATATGTCAAATTTCAAGTCAACTGGGCGAAGTTATCCGACTGACGTACACGTTTTGCATTTCGATATGTTATAAAAAAAAATTACTGTCAACATGCATATTTTTGTGAGAACTTAAAATACCTGAAAAGGTTAAAACAAACACTCGATTTTTACGCAAATCCGCTACACTATATATGTGCCTGTCTATGATATCTGCGTTTGTGCAAATATAACACGATGTTTTTCTATTTATTTTTGTTTCGCACTTTTTCATTTGCAAATATAATAGAGAAAGACTATCACAAACACACACACACATATTGTATGGTCTGGATAGTTATCATGAACCATGTCTATTTCTATTATGCCACGATAGACCTTCTTTGCTATATGTATCCTTTTATATATATACAAACGTAATATCCTTTAACATAAACAAGACATGAACATGTATATTTACCTCGCACTACAAATAGAACGAAGGAAAAAAATAGGAATGTTTAACCAATTTAGTTTTGTTTGCCTGTTTTCTTTAGGCTAAATCTACATGACAATAGAATTCCTCGTTTTTTTTTTCTTTTTATCGCTTTTCTGTTTTCTTTACAGCAACAACATTGAAAATCGAGAGGCAATCACTGTAAAACTTGTTTCCTTAGATTTTCCAATGCCACTTACATCCATGTGTCCTTTCAGTAATATCCTTAACTGCATACATATATGTACTTTTATTATTTCTCTTTTCGTTTCAGAGTTTTTCGATTTCGTTTTCCGAAAGTCCTGTGCACCGAGATTTTGGTCGGTAATCATCCCCTCACCACTAATATACAAACGCATACTTCAATGACATTATGTTTACGTATAGTTGTAGGTACAACCTATATATGTATAAAGTTTGTATAGAAAAAAAGGGAAAATGGTAGAAGTGGCTATGTCGACTTTTATGGAAATGTCACCCCTTAAACACATTTCATGGTGTGTTGTACACAAAAATATACAATACGAGATGAGAAACAGAGATATATAGTAAAGATAGTCATACATAAAGAAAATTTAAACGACTATTGTGTTATTTTAAGTGCTGGAATGGACAACATCATGAATAAATTATTATTATTTTCATATGTATATTGTTGTATAGTTGTGTTCTGTTTGTCATATATACATATGTATGTAGTACACGTGTTGAAATATGTCCTTTTCAACGTTTTCCATATAATTTAATTTTTTTTCCGCCTGTCCCGTCTTCTTGTTGTATATGCTTGGATGCTGGAGAATAACAAGAAAAATTCAGGGAATTCATTCACTCGAAGGACATAAGCAGCAAGGGTTTGTACAAAAACACATACACATACCTACATAAGAACAGTCGAGTTATAATAATATGCATATAATAGTTATGCATAAATATTCGATTCAACAATATGGTCCCGATATTGCATATACCAAGTGGATGAAAGACATATATTGCTTTTGAAAGAAAATTTATTTTCATTTGCATTTATAAGTGTTGGAATGTATTGTAAATATAGTGTGTTTTCTTGTCTACGCGAGTTGTTGTGCACTGCACTGTTTTGCTGTTTGAAAATGCTTGAAATGCATTTCAAATGAGGGTGAAATGAAGCATTTTGTATCGTCTACATTCGCGACGGAAAATAGATATTTATATGCATTTGAGTTATGCATGTAAATGAAAGAGTTACCATTTTCTTTTTAAATGTTACAATGTGAGTTACATTATTGATGTATAAATATAAATACTATTTATAAATTTATATACGATTGGAGAAAAATATTTTTATTTTCAAATTTATTTTAGATTTAAGTAGTACGTCTTTAATATGAGCGATATACACTGAGAATCTAAAATGACTAACTAACAGATAATAAACTACCTATTGCTATACTAAAGTGTCTATCTTTTTTGTTCACTAATTCTATCACGTTCTTTTGTAATATTAATCAAATGATTGGCAAAAAAAATACTCTAGACGGAATAAATATTTCCATGTCCATATTTTTTTTGTTAAAGCGGTTAATGTAACAAATTAAATGCAATATTTACCACCTAATTCGATAATTGTTGTTAAATTCATAATAAGTGGTAATATGTTAATTACTGGAAACTGAGAACCAATTATCGGGATCTCTTGCATTTATTCCTTTTTTAGGTGACACTATTTTTGGTATTATTTACCT
>JANTEX010045108.1:0-10240 GCA_024741295.1 Macrocera vittata
ACAAGGGCACAATGGACCGAAACCTGGTCTCAGTGAAGCCGGCTGGTGTACATCGGCGGCACCCGTAAAACCTAGGACCTAGAACCTAGAACCTACACAAGAGCCATTAAGAGGGCACATGATCCTCTGTAACGGCTTTTGCAGTAAAATACCGTTTAGACACACAGCCTTTACAGATTTTTGAGACAAATGTATATATTATAGTATTTTAGGAACAAATCGATTTGTTTTATACCATTTCATCAAAAAGTTAAACCATTTTATTCAAAAACTATTTTCTTTATAGCACTTTATAGCAAACCAAAGAAAAAATCTGCACATTCAGGCGTTTTAAGAATTTCAAATAAGTATGCCTGCCAGTACTTTAGTTTCAATAGCAAAGTTATTGCAGGCGTTGAAAATGGAAACGCCTGTTATATATCCTTTAAAAAATATCAACATTTAGACGTTTTAAGAATTTAAATTTAAGAAACGCCTGGCAGTACTTTTGTTTTTTTTAAGTATCTTAGGCGTTTTGAATAAATTTTCATTGTTTCTGACGTTGAACATTTGGAACATTCACAATAATTTTTATGAGACGTGAAAGTCCACGGTTTTTTTCTCTTTACAAACTGTCATCGTCTTTCACTCCTGCGGTTGCAGCTGCCGAAACACAACAAAAAAATTAACACCGAGCACAGCCACAGAGTCAAGTATCAGCAGAAAGGCAGCAAATTTTTATTAATTTTTTTTGATAATAAAATACTTCAAAATATCATTTTAAACTCGGTAAGTACATTAATTTTAATTAAATGATAGCTATCCAGGTATTAAGTTTTGTCAAAAATTTTAACGACAACTAAAATTCAATTCAAAACCGAAAACCATTTCCCATCCGATCACCAGTGAACCCAAAATTAGAAATTGCAATTTCTTGTGAAATTGGACAAATTTTCTTTTAAAATCAAATTTCAGAATTTCCAATCGAAATTGCACCAACTGCATCGAACAACACAATAAAAACTAGAAACAATACTGGTTCAATTGCCCAGCATTTACCTGTTTGAAACAGAAAAAATGTCCAATGAATTGCCACGTTTAAGTCGTTTTCTGCGACAAAATACCCAATTGGAACTACCCAGACAACTATCGGACAATAAAGATTGTCGTCGTGCCGTTGACTCGACAAGCCCGGTGGCGATCCAGAAAGCGTCTACAAATCCATGGAAGGATTTGAGACAATTCTTGCAAACAAAATGTCCCGAAAACTTCCAGCAATTGAATGCAAAACTCAAAACACTGTGGACCATCACCAGAGATTTTATAGGTAAAATTTGCCACAAGACACGTTCGTTCCTTCACTCATAAGAGTCACTACGCAGGTACCGAAGAAAATGCAAATATCGTCGAGGATGCGGCTTTGTATTTTCTGCGAACTTTTCTCAATGCCAAAATTGTCTCGCAAGCAAATCTGTTGGAAATACGAAATTTTCTCGGTCCAATCACACAACAAATGGCCAATCGAATATTTCAATCGGTCAAAGAGATTAGCCTGCTGGCTTCGGATGAATGCCAATTGTTCCTTCGCAACCACAACGACAATGTCGACTCTGTCAAATTATGGGGCAGTCATATAATGTGCGAACTACCCAACGAGCAGCCAGTTGACACAAGTTTACTGCAAGACTTCACCGTTGACACGCTCTCCAATAACAATGCCATCGATCAATTCTCGATGCAATATTCCCGGCCACCGGCAACGGCTACGACGAAAAAATTCAATCGAGCCTGGCTCCAGAAACATGTGAACGCCGATCTAATCGATACCCTCATACGAATGGTACAGTCGAAAAAATCCAACACCGAACTACAAAACGAACTAATCGAGCTGTTGGGTTTTGATAAATTCGAAATCGTGCAGACAATATTCGATAATAGAGCACGAATCGTGCAAACCATTGAACAGGAAGATAAACGAACCAAGCTGTTGACAAAAACGTTAACGGTCAACGAACAGCGACCATCAATTGCTTCGCAGGTAAAGTGCTTTTCACGTACACGCAAAATAGAGTATGTGTTCCATATTTGTTGTTTTCCCACATTATTTGCAGGTTGTCGTCCAATCGGAACACGAACGAAATCTCAAGAGACAAGTTCGAAAAGATGAGAAACGATTGCGCAACATTATGCAACAGAGTAACGGCACCGCCGAAGCCGATGACGAACCCGAAGAATGTCTGCTCACCAAACTGCGACTAAACCAACAACAATCATTGTTGACATCGGCCAAACGACAACCGCTGTTCAAAGATCGACCTCGAGCAATCGTTCCACACATGCAGGCACGCGTCAAATATCCGTACGTATTCGATTCAGAAGCCGAAGCCAAATCACATGTCGGTTTCATTGCCGGCTCCAAGTTAATGCTGCCCGAAACCGTACAACGAGTCGACAACAAAATGTACGAAGAAGTGAAAATTCCAGCCCAAGAAGCGGCCAAATCGTTGCCGGGCATTAGCGATGCTCGCGTCAATGTCACCACACTGGACGACATCGGTCAAATTGCATTCGCTGGCACCAAACAATTGAATCGCATCCAAAGCATTGTCTATCCGGTAGCCTATCATAGCAATGAAAACCTGTTGGTGTGTGCACCGACAGGTGCTGGCAAAACAAATGTGGCCATGCTAACAATTGTGCATGCAATTCGTTCGCATACCGATCAGGGTGTCATTCATCGTGACCAGTTTAAGGTGGTGTATGTGGCACCGATGAAAGCGCTTGCATCGGAAATGGTTGAGAATTTCGGTCGACGTTTGAAACCGCTTGGCATTTCGGTACGTGAACTAACCGGTGACATGCAATTGACACGAACCGAAATGCAACAGACTCAAATGATTGTGACGACACCGGAAAAGTGGGATGTTGTGACGCGAAAGGGTGCCGGCGATGCAGCATTCATAACACTGGTCAAATTGTTGATCATCGACGAGGTACATTTGTTGCACGGTGAACGTGGACCGGTTGTCGAAGCGCTTGTCGCTCGTACACTACGGCTCGTCGAATCATCTCAAAGTATGATACGAATTGTGGGCCTTTCGGCTACGTTGCCGAACTACATTGATGTTGCTCGTTTCTTGCGCGTCAATCCAATGGTTGGACTGTTCTTTTTCGATGCCAGATTTCGTCCGGTACCATTGGCTCAGAACTTTATCGGCGTGAAATCGAACAAACCGATGCAACAGATGCAGGACATGTCAACGATATGCTATGACAAATGTGCGGAAATGCTGCGGGACGGTCATCAGGTAATGGTGTTTGTGCACGCACGAAATGCAACAATACGAACGGCAACCGTTCTCAAAGAGATGGCCCAACAAAAGCAACAGTTGGGCATTTTTATGCCCGAACAAGCGGGCGACTATGGACGGGCTCAAAGTCAAATGGCCAAAAGTCGAAATAAACAACTGACGGAATTGTTTCAGTGTGGTTTCGGTATTCATCATGCGGGCATGTTGCGTACCGATCGTGGAATGGTCGAAAAGTATTTTGCCGAAGGTTTCATTAAGGTGCTGGTGTGTACGGCCACGTTGGCATGGGGAGTCAATTTACCGGCACATGCTGTCATCATACATGGCACGGAAATTTACAATGCCAAACAGGGCACATTCGTTGACATTGGCATATTGGATGTGTTGCAGATATTTGGTCGTGCCGGTCGGCCACAGTACGATCAGAGTGGTGTCGGTATGATTCTGACGACACACGATAAACTGAATCATTACTTGTCGTTGTTGACCAATCAGTTTCCAATTGAATCGAATTTCATTCAATGTTTGGCCGATAATTTGAATGCCGAAGTAACGCTGGGCACAATCAGTAACATTGACGAGGCCATCGAGTGGCTTAGCTATACGTATTTGTTCGTTCGCATGCGCATCAATCCACAGGTGTACGGCATCAATTATATGGACGTTCAAGAGGATATGCAATTGGAACGGAAACGCAGGGAATTGGTAACGGCAGCCGCCATGAATTTGGACAAAGCGAAAATGATTCGTTTCAATCAGCGAACCGGTGATTTGAATGTAACGGATTTGGGACGAACCGCTTCGCATTACTACATCAAATACGATACGGTTGAAGTGTTCAACGAAATGCTTACGCCGATCATGACGGAAGCCGAGATACTGGCAATGATGTCAAATGCACAAGAATTTCAACAGCTAAAAGTTCGTGACGATGAACTAACGGAATTGGACGATTTGACACAGGATTGCTGTGAAGTACGGCCACAAGGTGGCACCGAAAATCTACACGGCAAAGTTAACATTCTGATGCAAACGTATTTGTCCCGTGGTCATGTGCGGTCGTTTTCATTGATATCGGATATGTCGTACATTACACAGAATACTGTACGCATTGCTCGGGCATTGTTTAGCATTGAATTGCGACGCAACAATTCAATATTGGCCGGTCGTCTATTGATGATGAGCAAAATGTTCGAACGACAACAATGGGACTTTCAGTCACCGATGCGACAATTCATATCGATTCCGTACGAGATAATCGATAAGATCGAAAGTCGTGGCCTGTCCGTGTATGCATTACGTGAAATGGACGGCAAAGAGATCGGTTCAATGTTACGCAATCAACGGTACGGACCAATAGTGGCCAAGTATGCTGACGAATTTCCATTGCTTGACATCGAAGCTTCACTGCAGCCAATCACACGAACAGTGCTACGAATTCGAATATTCATAACGGCCGATTTCAAATGGAACGATAAAGTGCACGGCAAAACATCGGAGAACTTTTGGATTTGGATCGAAGATCCCGAAAGTAATTTCATTTATCATTCGGAATACTTTCAAATGACACGCAAACATACGTTAACGCGTGAACCGCAAGAGATTGTGCTAACGATCCCGTTAAAAGATCCGTTGCCGCCACAGTATTATATTCGAGCGACCAGCGATACATGGCTTGGCAGCCAATGCAGTTTCCCACTAAGTTTTAAGCATTTAATTTTACCGGAACTACATCCACCGCATACCGAATTGTTGCCACTGCAACCGTTAAGCATATCGGTGCTTAACGAACCGGCATTTGAGGCTCTGTACTCATTTACCCACTTCAATCCGATTCAAACGCAAATCTTTCATTGTCTCTATCATACGGATGGTAATGTGTTGCTTGGCGCACCGACTGGTTCGGGCAAAACGATTGCTGCCGAAATTGCCATGTTTCGTGTCTTCAAAATGTATCCGGATCGCAAAGTTGTGTACATTGCTCCGCTGAAGGCATTGGTACGGGAACGGATTGACGATTGGCGTATTAGATTTGAGAAAAAATTGAAAAAACGTGTCGTTGAGTTGACCGGTGATGTGACGCCAGACGCACGTGCCATTCGTGACAGTCATGTGATAGTAACGACACCGGAAAAATGGGACGGCATCAGTCGATCGTGGCAAACGCGAAACTATGTCAAAGACGTTGCACTAATTGTTATCGATGAAATACATTTGCTGGGCGAAGATCGTGGTCCTGTGCTTGAGGTGATTGTGTCACGAACGAATTTCATTGCATCGCACACCAAACGAACGTTACGCATTGTCGGTCTATCGACGGCACTGGCTAACGCACGTGATCTGGCCAATTGGTTGGGCATCGAACAAATGGGATTGTACAATTTTAAACCGTCGGTTCGACCGGTTCCGCTGTCCGTGCACATTAACGGTTTCCCGGGCAAACACTATTGTCCACGTATGGCAACAATGAATCGACCATCATATCAGGCCATTCGACAATATTCACCGTGTACACCGACGCTTATATTTGTGTCGTCACGTAGGCAAACTCGCCTAACGGCACTCGATCTAATTGCATTCCTGGCGGCCGAAGATAATCCCAAGCAATTCTTGCATTCCACCGAAGACGAAATGGATCAAATCCTATCGAACATTAAAGATACAAATCTGAAGCTAACGCTGGCCTTTGGTATTGGTTTGCATCATGCCGGCTTACAGGAACGTGACCGTAAAACGGTTGAAGAACTATTTTTGCATCGAAAGATTCAAATACTTGTGGCAACGGCAACGTTGGCGTGGGGTGTTAATTTGCCGGCTCATTTGGTCATTATCAAAGGAACGGAATACTATGATGGTAAATTGAAGCGATACGTTGACATGCCGATTACGGACGTGTTACAGATGATGGGTCGTGCGGGGCGGCCACAATTCGGTACGGAAGGTATTGCCGTTGTGCTGGTGCATGATGTGAAGAAAAATTTCTACAAAAAATTTCTGTACGATCCGTTTCCGGTTGAGTCGAGCCTCTTGAATGTGTTGCCGGATCACGTGAATGCGGAAATTGTGGCCGGTACCGTACAGACGAAACAAAGCATTTTGGACTATTTAACGTGGACCTATTGTTTTCGACGATTATTGCGCAATCCGACTTACTACGATTTGGACAGCATCGAGCCGAACGATGTGAATCGATTCATATCGAATTTGGTGCAAAATGTGTTGAATGTGCTGCAGGAAGCCGGTTGCATTGAAATCGATGAGGAGGACGAACGATTTATTCGACCGACATCGATGGGTCGAATATCGTCGTATTACTATTTGTCACATCAGAGTATGAGACATTTTGCGGATCGATTGCGTTGGGATATGCGATTCGAAGAGGTGCTGCGTGTGATGTGTGATGCATACGAATTCTATCAGCAACCGGTGCGGCACAATGAAGATGTACATAATGCGTAAGTGACGGGATTTTGTTTAGCTTAAGACTGGTTAGTTTGATTTTTTTGTTCGTTAGGGATTTGGCAAAAGAGTGTCGAATCAAAGTAGATCCATTGACGTACGATTCACCGCACACGAAAACATTCCTATTGATGCAAGCACATTTCTCGCATTTGCCGTTGCCAAATTCGGACTATCTAACAGATACGAAATCGGTGCTGGATCAGGCGATTCGAGTTATTCAGGTGAGAATTTTTTGATGTTGTTAGGGCTGTTCTATACATTAGATCGCACAGCTAAATGTTCAGTTTTATGACATTTGGGTACAGATAAATTACTATTAGGCGCTACGAAAGTTGGGAAGCACAGTGCTGTTAATTTAAGATGTGATGCATTTTCTGAATGCCTAATGCACTACCACATTCTGTCACTCGTAGGTAGGACCTTGCATCGTATGAGTTGTTGTGTTCACTTAACGTTGTGCGACGCACGTCTAGCGCCTGTGGTGGAACGCTGAATTAAACAGGCTGTGAACTAGAACCAGGCGGACATGGAATGAAACACAACGACGATACTCGCTGTATGGAATATAAATCTGCAAAGCGAGATTTCAAGTTGCTGGTTGGTCGAAAGAATCTTTTGAAAGATTCTGCAAAAAATTGAAGGTCTAGGAAAGTTTCTAGACTGCATAAGATATTTACAAAGAAAAAATGCCTCAACGAGGGTAGCGTCAGAATGGTGGATGGTGGTTTTTCTAGCAAACGATTCAGGCGCTAATGGGCGCACATTTCCCAGGATTTGATGGGTGTGAGCCGGATGTTGGGGTTTTTTTTAGAATCGAAACGCTCCAAATTGGACCAATGCGATTATTGATTCGGTTAAACTTGAGTGGGCAGTTAAATCATTTTTGAGATTTAAATCTGCGTTACCTGATGGCATTTTTCCGGCCCTATTGCAAGAAGGTGCTATGATCCTCGGTTATTATCGAGTGCTTCCAGACCACCCGATTGCCCCTAACACCACTAGAATAATTAAAATTCTTCTAACGCAACCCAGGTCTATTTGAAGGCCACAAGGGGTTCATACGATCGACTCCTGAAGCCGATCGGGTCCACCGAGAAACCATTTTTTCCAATTGAACAAGCAAACCAATTATTACGATTAACAAACATTAGCCAAACATTGTCTGTAACTAATATCCAAACTAAAGCAAAAATATGCCTACTCTCAATAAAATTTTGCATAACATTGATAAATAATGAAATACTGAAGATACTTGCGTAGCCTCAGGATTGAATCTGATAGCCCCGGAAGAATTTACTCGGATAGCTTCGGAAGAACACTCGGATAGCTTCGGAAGAACTATAACAGAACTCATGTGGTCTTCGGAAGGCATTCGAGTGGCTTCGAGAGGGACTCGGATTGCCTCGACACAATATATGACTACTTGCGGACTGATTGCCGCTTAAACGTGCTGCGTCTGCGCGATTTCAGAACTCTAGATGAACTACAGACACTGACAGACGAATTTGAAAACATAAAGATCACGAACAAGCTTAGTCAGGCAAGGAGCAGACCCTTACCCAACATTTTCGGCACCAGCCACCGCAACACACACAATATATACCAATTATCGAAACTTTGTGCTGGAACTGCGGCCGAGAGGGGCACTTTCGTCAAAACTGCCGAGGTCGGCGTAAACTGATTTGCTGGTCTTGTGGCAAGGTAGGAGTTCGTACAATAGACTGTCAAACGGGAGACCGGTAAGGGAATTAAGGGACGAATCAGTAACGGTAGCAGCAGTGTCCAAACAAAACCGCGTGCAAGAATCAACAAACTATCGGACACCGAACCCTTTTCGCATGAGCCTGAGACGTCCAGTCAACAATAGTCCTTGCAAACCAGTCATTTGAATCCCGAAACCAATACCCGACAGTATCCGACACAGAAATCATCAGCACATCAATAATAACGTTACTGAACCACCAATCCGGCGATCCTCGACCACATATAGCAGTAAGACTTAAAGACAGCACCACGTTCTGGGCATTAATTGATACAGGAGCGGTACGGTCATATATGGGAAAATCAGTGGCCATAAAATGTCAACACTTAGGCGTGTCACCACACAATGCACCTGCTACAGTAACCGTATGTAGCTGATAATCGTGAAATAATGTTCTCAACTGCATTTCACGTGCCTCTAATAGGTAATAACCGTTCATACGTAATACCACTACAATACTTTCTCGAACTCGGTGAGGATATCGTCTTCGGAATGTACTGGATTGTACAAATTTGCAATGGGATACGTTTCAACATAACCACGACAACCGATAATGGCCAACCGACAACCCAAAATACCTACTTAGCTAATATCCAAGACCTGAGCGAGAACGACCATCATCAACTAGAACTCTTTCTGAGCAGACACCTAGCAAAAACTTCGCAGAGATGAAAGGCACAGCCAAGGTTGAACCATTCAAGCTAAGAATGAAGTCACCAGCACCAATTAAACAACAATATTGCCCGAAAAGTCCAGCCATGCAGAGCATTATTAATGATGGATCGATGCAGTATTAGCTGAGGACCGAATCGAACCATCGACGAGTCCATACAGTGCACCCATAGTACTTGTACGGAAGAAAGGCAAAGAGAAGTGGCGTATATGTGTCGATTACAAAGAACTGAACAAACGTGCCATTAAAGATGCATATTCGTTACTAAAAAAAACCAGTTTTTGTACAAACTCCGAGGGACCCTGTTTATAACTACAGAATACTGGCAAATACCTGTTCATAAAACAATTTGCCACTTTACTGCATTCACCGTACGGTGAGGTCATGCCGTTTGGAATCCCCTCAGCCCCGGCCGTCTTCCAGAGGACGTTAGATCGCATTATCACTCTAGATATGGACAAATGCGCAGACGATATAATTGTGTTGGGCAAAACGTTTGAGAAACACATAGAAAACCTCCACACAGTGTTTAAAAAACGAAAAAGCTGCGAACTTGAAACTAAATCCGGACAAATGTGTTTTTTGTCAGCCGGAACTCAAATATTCAGGACACGTAGTCAGCCAATCCGGAATTCATACAGATCCGGACAAAGTCAGTGCAATGAAACTCAATCCACCATCAACGACAGTAAACACGTTTTCACAATGGTTGAGTCTACGTACCGGGGCGACTTGGATGGATTTTCCAGCCAATCAAAGACCATTACACCCCCTCGGAAACCTGTTCCGATAAACTCAAATCTACATGCGTTTTTTCGTCTACGGAGCAGTATTTTCCGGCTAAACTACTCCGGTTACTACAATTGATAGCTGGTGTCGAATCAAATCCTGGACCACAATGGTTTTGTTCTGTGTGCAAAGAACAAATCAAGTGCAATATAACATCGGTACGGTGCAACATGTGTCTATACAAACAACAAGTGATATCCCAAATTCACAATTTATGTCATCAAATACGTCCAAAATATACACTTAATGTCAACAGCAATAATT
>JANTEX010045219.1:0-10240 GCA_024741295.1 Macrocera vittata
TGTTTTTAGCCGTTTCTCAAATATTTCGGATATTTTTGCTGCTGTACACGCGGTTTTTGCTCGGTGCTCATTTATCACTATTGTTTTGATTAAATCCGCGCTATTCTTTTCTATATACAAATTTTGTTGCAAACCGATTTTAAATTTTCAACTTCGTTTCTTGAGTGCAGTCGTGGTGATGCTACTTAGGGTACCCAGATCTTTGCTTGATGCGAATAAAACTATTCATCTGCATATGCAACTACATTGACGCCAGTGCAAAACAGTATTGTAAGAACATCATTGTCTTCCAGAAACCACAGTAGGGATGATGGCACCCCTCATTGCGGTGTAACTCCATTCTCACCTTTGAAGTCACATTATTAAATGCGCCTTCGATGTCCGAGATCTTTCAATAGTTCCTTTCCTACTACGGATTGGAGAGCTGATTCCGTCGACTTGCCTTTTTTGTAAGCGTGTTAAGATTTTCTCTAATATGAGTTTCCAACACTCTTTCAAATGTTTTCAGCAGAAAAGAAGTCAAACTATTAAGTCTAAAGTCCTTAGGAGTTGTCGTTATTTGTCGCTTCTATAATTCTTTTCTATTTAAGTAGGAGAGAATCACTCGGAATTGCAAGCAACTACTGCTTGTATAACTTACTATCTTGACAACTGAAAGTTTTCTTTTGGCTACCTTAAGTTTTATCATATTTATAGAACATTTTGTTCAATGAAATGCCCTAAGAATTCCTATTTAGGTCTGATGTGGGTTAAAAATTTAGAAATTAACACAAATTATTTTGTTGTTGTTGGGTTAATTAAATAGATTTTTTCTCTCTGGAACGTAAAGTACTGGTACAAATTAAATTTAAGGAAAGAGGGAAGGCTAAATTTAGTAGATTGACAAAATATCTAAGTACATATATGTATGTTATGTATATGTAATCAAGAAAAGCTTGACGAAGCGCGATATGATGATAAATAGCATTACAAAATTTATGATAGATATATGAGAAAATCTTATTTATCATTGTCATTTTCGTCAAAATTAATAAAATGTCAAGTCGATGTATAAAAGCTGTACAATTCTTATTGTAGTTAGTACTATATAGGTATACATCTTGAAAGCTTTTCATAAACAATAGGATGAAAACCTATATAGACCTATATAGTTTGTCGGAAATTTGTATATGTTGTATGCATGTATATATAGATTGCCTTTGTATCACTTTATTGGTTACCGAGTTTTGCCTGAAAGTTTAAAATTTTACAAAACATCAAAACTAATATAATTTGTAAAACAACAGAGAGTTAAAGACACGTGTATTGTATAGGTACAAGAACTGGAAATGGGTATTGCATTAAACCTATATATGTTTTTGTATATAAGAATCGTGTACAAAAGATTGAAAGGCAAAAGTGATGTTCAACAGCGCGGATATTTATTATGCCGCTCGAAGCCTGGCAAAAAGGGAGTTTATGTTTGAAAATTTAATGTAAGCGGATTTGCATAAAAGCTTTTCGATTTAATACACACTGAAAATTGATGGTACATTTTCCTTGTTCGTTTCGTTTATGTATATATTTCTATAGTATATACATCATCTACGCCATATATTCAGTTTAATTTAAGAAGATTTGATTTCGTTTAAATAATTAACTTTTAACATTGAAATGTACAAATTCGGAATGAATAAATACTTTTCAAATTAATGATTCAACAATTTTATGTGTATAATGCGGATGAAATGAGTAAAAATTTTGTATTTTCGATCATATATTATATATGAATGAAATATGTAACTAGAGAAAATGATGTCGTTTTAATTTTTGTTTCCATTGTGACCCATAATTATACATTAGCCATCAGTGGGTATATAAAAGCCTAATTGCTACCGCATAATTATTTATTCAAATCGCGCCAAATTGTTAAATATCACATAGCACGTAAGTAACAATACACACATTTTTAATGCGAGACTTTTTGTGAACAATAATAATTTGACCTTTATAGAATTAAATTTATTACCGAAAATAAATTCACCGTTTTATAAAAAATACCATAACCAAAGTTGAAGAATTTTATGTATACGTAAAATATATATATAGAAGTAAGATACATCAACGAGTTTACAAAAAATTCATACTCCTATATAATAGTCGCATACACAATACATAAAATGTCGAATTATACCGCCCACATTATCACGGAAATCGTATATCTCTACTATAAAAAACTCAATCTTCTGTGTTTGGCTTTTGAATTATTTCTTTGGTAAAGTCCAGAGTATTATGTTATTTTTATAGACAGATATGTGCAAGCAAAATTATCTATGACGGTAGAGAATGTATACAGAAGAAATACAATAAGTTGGATTTGTCAAAGAGTCATCAAATGCAGACCTTTTTTATATTTTGGTTGGAGTATACAAGTATTTCGGTGGTACGCTAGAGTGCATTTTCTGTTTAATTTCTGGCGTGTTTATTTCAACAAATATATGCGATTTAAAAGAATAGTACTAAATTGGAAAGGATTAATCGATAAACGGCTCCAAAATGTGTTTTTTTTTCTGTCGCTCGTAACATTTTTGTGTTCACGATACAGGCCAAACGGCTCAATGGGTTTTTAAACAAAAATCACACATTGTACTTCCTCCTAAAATACATTAATGCATATCTATATCTATCTATGTTATTAGTTATTGTTGCTCAACCCGACACCCATGTAGTTAAATCATACCACATTGAGGTTTGACCAGACACTTATTGTACTTCCTCCTAAAATGCATTCAGGTATATCTGTAGACGTTGTTAGTCATTGCAGATCAACACGAAACACATGCAATTAAATCGTACAACAATGAGGTTTAGACAGACACACATTGTACTTCCTCCTAAAATACATTAATGCATATCTATAAATGTTGTTAGTTATTGTAGCTCAACACGACATACATGTAGTTAAATCATACCACATTGAGGTTTGACAGGACACACATTGTACTTCCTCCTAAAAGGCATTGAGGTATATCTGTAGACGTTGTTAGTCTTTGCAGATCAACACGACACACATGCTGTTAAATCGTACCACAATGAGGTTTGGCCAGACACACATTGTTCTTCCTCCTAAAATAAATTGAGGTATATCTCTAAACGTTGTTAGTCATTCCAAATCAATACGACACACTTGTAATTTAATCGTACCACAATGAGGTTCGTCCTGACACACATTGTACTTCCTCCTAAAATACATTGAGGTATATCTGTAAACGTTGTTAGTCATTGTAGATCAACACGACACACATGTAGTTAAATCGTACCACAATGAAGTTTGGCCAGACACGCATAGTACTTCCTCCTAAAGTACATTAAGGCATATCTATAAATGTTGTTATTTATTGTAGCTCAACACGACACACATGTAGTTAAATCATACTACATTGCGGTTTGGCCAGATACAGATCAACACGACACACATGTAGTTAAATCGTACCACAATGAGGTTCGGCTAGACACACATAGTACTTCGTCCTAAAATACATTGAGGTATATCTGTAGATGTAGTCATTGCAGATCAACACGACACACATGTAGTTAAATCATGCCACAATGAGGTTTGGCCAGACACGTATTGTAATTCCTCCTAAAATTCATTATGGCATATCTATAAATGTTGTTATTTATTGTAGCTTAACACGACACACATGTAGTTAAATCATACCACATCGAGGTTTGGCCAGACACACATTGTACTTGCTCCTAAAATACATTGAGGTATATCTGTAAATGTTGTTAGTCATTGCAGATCAACACTACTCACATGTAGTTGAATCGTTCCACTATGAGGTTTGGTCAGACACACATTGTACTTCCTCTGTAAACGTTGTTATTCATTATAGCTCTTGATTTTCTTATCGAATTCGGGCTTTTGTTAGTCGCTAAATTTGATATAAGGAGAAGGGCTCCCGCACACACAATTGAAAATTGACCTGTCCTATGATTTTTTTACTAATTTATCGGATTCAATTCCAGTTTTCACAAAAGCTTAGCAGACCATAAACCTTCAGCTTGATCGGACAAAAAAATGGCTCTTAAACACCTATTTGGGAAATACCGACAATTGTTGTCCTTTTTCTAGCTATCAGATACTGTTTTCTGTAAAGTGGGAAACATTCCCAAGGTACCGAGCCTTTATTTAGTATGTTAACAAATATTCTGAAGTTTTCTCTTCCTTGCAATACTTTAAAAACATGAACAGATATATATGGTCCCAGTGGTATGCTCTTCGACTCTTAGAGCCTTACAATATTGGCATTGTTCGAGATGTATTACACTTTGCTCAAAGACGAAGATCATGGTTTTACTGGATTGCTACAAAGAAGCCTATGAGAGAAATTCTTGCCGTTGCCATCGCAGTTATTTTCCACTAGACAACCGCACCATAACACATAATTTGTCTACTAATCGTTACGTAAAATCAATGAACTACTTGGAGTGTGAGACTTTAGTTTTGACCACAAATTCTTCTACATTGCCAGAAGATTTTTTTTTCGCTTTCCCTATTTCTTATCTACTAGTAGTTTGGAACTCTCAGTGATTTGATTAATTTGGCTTGTTCCTATTGAATCGTCTTTCTATAATGCGTAGTGCAGTTTGCATCAAGACCCTCAGGATACTAACGAACGGACCACTATTCAAAATGACTAAGTTGTCCTCGTATCCCTTTGTGTTAAGTTTAACGAGTAATTCATCGAATACCATACTCCACAAAATCGGAGACAGACAACCCTTCTTTGTCATGTCAGATCCAATTTCTGTTGTGAATGTGTTAGCATATCAACTATCCATCTCGTCTGCGTGTTATTAATGCTGAAGTGTTCAGCCGCTCTGAGGACTGAGTTAGCTGATGTATTGCCAAAATCTTCTTTAATATCTAAAGAAACACTTTAGGTATGCTATTTGGTGTTTAATCTTACCAACTATCTAATGAAGTGCGGTATCAGTCGTATTACATTTTTGGTAAGACGTTGACTAATGTAGCAATCTACCAACTTTTCCAGCGTCTTGAGTAAAAACACTGGTCAATTTTATTGGTCGAAATGAGTTAGTGTCATCGTAACTAGATTCGCCGGGTTTTAGTTTTAAAAGTGTTATCATTACTCTTCGAATAAATTTTATACGGTAAGTCTAGAATTGCAGCGCATGTGATTTTTGGCTTGATTTCAAATCGGATATCGCGGTGATTCGACGTGTTGATTTGATACTCAATCTGCGAGCATAAGTATCACCTGAGAAGAGACCATTATTTTCACTCTATTTTGGTAGAAAAGTCCAGGTTCACAAGGATACCTGCACTTGGTTTGTCTGTTTGGGTTCCGGTGAATAGTTTGTCCAGATATTTCCGAGTTGTTCTTATATAAGTATGGTTCCTATAAAAAAATAAAGTTTGTTTCCCACTTGTGAAGCAGAAATTAAGTTCGTCAGAAGCTACTTTATATTGTTGCAAGTTGTTTTGGAAGATTTTTAACAAATTTGCCATTTTGAAAATTCTCCTTCTAATAGGCAAGTCTGTGATATAGTAGCTTTTAAGTTTATGAATCTTCCAACAAATTATTTTCTTGCTCTGGTGTCAAGCTCCGCCAATGATTCATCAGCTGGAACAAGATGCTGCTCGAATACCGATGGGAACGAATTTCGCCTCATAGTCGGTTTGGAAGTGGACAATTAGGCATGGTTCCCTGCATTATCATCCGAACGGCTGTATACACACCAAATTTCAGTCCAGAGTTTTGTGTTTTTGAATAATTTCGTCGGTTTTGACTTCTCTCTGGCGGAAACTGAAACCAAGTCTGCCTTGATTATTCTTCCCCTAAGATGGTGCTACTTTATTAGGACTACTTAGATCATGACTCATCAAACGCTTTTTTGTTGTTGTCTGGATTAAATCCACCAGTATATTAACATATCGTCGAAAGTGGTGATCAAAAATCTACTGTTCTTGAAATGGGGTTGCTCAGCCTCTTCGGGCATTACAAAAGCGTACTCAATCACCGTTTTTATTCGTTTTTATGACTCGCTGATACATCTTCTCTGTTATCATCCAATCCAAGACGTTTATTTAGCCCGAACATCCAAAATTGGTTGATTTCAATCGTGAAAACGGTGTGTGAAACCGTAAATTAGTTAATATAAACAGATAATTTGTTGATTCAACCGCAATTTCTGTAGGGTTTACCGAGTTATAGGTTAATTTAATCTTTTTAGGATGTTGGAGCCAAAAGCCTCTCTGTGTAAGCGTTTAGGCATTTCACTCATTTTCGCGATAGGTTCTGATACTCAAGATAGTAGATCGCTCCCGGGCACAAAAAAAAATGAGTTTGCCTCTTCGGTGCATTGCGCTGTTGGTTTGTTTCGCGAGTTGTTCTTGAGCGATTTGATTCATTTTGCGTTCTGTACAGTAGATTGATCTGACCATATTTGGCTCGATTCGATTCTTATGCCTACGCTTATATCGAGTGTATGTGCGACGGTTCATCGGACTTCTAACACCTTTTTTGCCAACATTACGGTTTGTTTTCGATCTTGATGTTTGATTTGACTTCATGAAGCTGCTTTTGTCATTCTTGCTGTTAGTCGTTTACGACGAAGCGCTTCAACATCTATTTCAAATAGACCAATCATCATTCTGCTCTATTTACAAAGAAAAATTTCTTAAATCTGTACATTTTTAACAAAAAGATGGCGAAAATACTAAAAAAACGGCCGAGGGATCATTTATAAATTTTGGAAGTAAAAATAGACATAATATCGATCTCTATGAATCACCTTCAATCACTAAACTTAGTTCACATAACATGTTGTCAATATAAACTGATCTCGTCCACACTGATAACTATTCGATTACAAAGGATGCCGTCTGGTCAGTGTACTGATGTTGAGCGGAAGCCTAAGCTTAATGAGGACTGTTGACAGCCAGAAATCGTTTAAATGTTCGCTTCAATTGGCTTGACCCCGGTGTGAGTCCCAGTGCATGGCGAGATAGGTGGTGATAAAACAGCTAATGTTGGTTCTGTACCAGTGATAGGCTGTCCGCTAACACTCTCATTGTTAACCGACGACTTTAGGCAGGGTTTTTTTTTACAAAAATGTTGTTAAATCAATTAGACAGTAAGAGATAGTAGATTGAAAAAGCTCTCAAATAAGTATTCAAAGACTTCATTCATGACGAAAAATAGCCAATATTTCGCTGAGACTCGAGAGTGATCATAAAAAAGAGCGACAGTGACCATGAATGACAGGAACTACCAGAAAACAAGGGAAACCACACATTAAAATCATGGAACATGGTTTGAGATTTTTTTGGTTTGGGTATTGTTGTTCATATATTTGATTTAATTAAATCTTTGCAATATTGCATTAACTTTTCGGTATCCCGCAATGATATAACACCAGAAATTCTGGGCTTATTAACATTAGAATGCCAACAAATCTTCCAGATACATTTCCAGACATGTTTTCTTGAAAAACCAATAAGCGTTCATATCAAATGAGCTGCCAGAATTAAACATATTTCATTAAGCGGGCCATAGACGATCAAATTGTTTCACATAAGCTGGTAAGTTGTCCTGCAAGCAGGAAAACCATAAAATTTTTCTCGCAACAAGTTGATCAACTTTACTATACACGTTCCAACTTGTTGGTCAAATTGAAGTTGGCAAAAAAATTGATCGACAAATACATCGTCTATGCCCTCTTTAGGCTTTTTTGTAAATATGATGTTTTATTTTGTCTTTTGGTTATTTTGTATTCACTTCCGTCATTTTATGATCACTTCCTGGCATTTTATTAACATTCTCATTATGGTAACTTTCGTTCATTTTTGTGGCCACTTGTGGTCATATTATGTTCATTTCGATCAAATGGTCGACTGCAAGAAGATTTCAAAAAATTTAATAGAATGCCAGAAGACTTCAAGACTTTAATGATATTTCAATTAAATGTTAAGATTTCAAATAACTGCAAGCAGATTTCAAGATTCCAATGAGATGCAAGAAGACTTCAAGATTTCAATGAGATTTCAAGATTAAATCTAAGAAGATTTTAAGATTCCAATAGATTCTGAAATTTCAAAGAGACTGAAATGAGTTTTCATGATTTCTATTATATTTCAATGACATTTCAATATTTCAAAGAGATTTGAATGATATGTTTGGATTTCAAAGAGACTGCAATGAGATTTCAATTGTATTTCAATGAGATTTCAAGATTTCAAACAGATTGCAATTGTCAAGATTCAATAAAATTTCGATCTGATTTCATGATTTCAACAGGACTGCAAGAAGATTTCAAAAATTTAATAGGATGTAAGAAGAATTCAAGACATCGATGATATTTCAATTAAATTTTAAAGAGGCTGCAAGAAGATTTCAGGATTTCAATGAGATTTCAAATTTCAAAGAGACTGCACTGAAATTTCAAGATTTTAATTGGGTTTTAATTAGATATCAAAATTTTAAAGAGATTGCAAGAAGATTTCAAGATTTCGATGAGATTTCGAGATTCCAATAGTATGCAGGAAAACTTCAAGATTTCAATGAGATTTCAAGATTTAATCTAACAAGATTTTAAGATTCCAATGGATTTCAAAATTTCAAAGAGACTGCAATGAGTTTTCAAGATTTCAATTGTATTTTAAAGAAATTTCAATATTTCAAAGAGAAAATGAGATGTCAGGATTCAAAAATATTTTTAGATTTAAATAAAAAATCTATGAAAAACCCGTGTTTCACGATTCCAAATGAGCGATTACTTCCTCTTGTATCTGGTTAGGACTGGCAGATCAAAGAGTTTATGTTGGCTGTAAAGAGGCTATTACATATATTTACATATATGTTGATTTAAAAACAAAATTTTAATTAAAAGAAAAAACTATATTCGTTCACAAACTGCATGTACCATAATATTCATGCAGTCTAATCAAACACCATTTGCTTCCAGTTATGTTTTTCACCACACACACATTACTAACATAAAAATGACATGAAAAGTTGATTGATGTGCTCTTTCGGTTATAGTTTTTTTTTCGAGTAATAATACTCTGCTCACACACCAAACAGTAGAAAAAAATTGTATATCATTTCACATCTTAACTATATCTGTATACATTTAGATTTAAACATTAGCATAAATATATATATAACAACACAAATATTTTATAAAAATTATGTTATGTTTAGATGTAGATGTGTTCATAATCAAAACATATCGTTCAGTCCCTACATACATTATGTACATGTAAAACATCTATGTATACAGTTTGTTTAAGGTTGTTGATATAAATCATCTATAATATCACTTCTGAATGGCTTTTAAGTCATTGACTTAAAGTGGTTGAATACTGGATGTTTATTTGACCGCGTCGTGTCGTGCGCGTTAAAATGCACACGCCACATAGAGATGACTAAAAGAAAATTATGTTTTAACTATATGCTCTATAACAGTAATTAAAAATTAAAATTTATTAAAATAATAACAAGAATAAATTGTATATGCTTAATTGCTAATGTAAGTGTGTGTGTGTGTTTTTTTCTCTGTTACAGATCAGATACAGTGCATCAACAACGAACACGTTCGTCACGGTTGCTACTGAGCTCTGTTGATTCTGAAGATGGCATCGGTATGGTTGATGATGATATGGAAGCTCTGCTTCCAAACAATCGTGGTTTATCAGATGATTTAAGTCATGTAAGTAACTTTGTTTTTACTATAACTATATTATTAGGTAATATAAACAATATACATATACATGAAGAAGAAAAGGTCATAAAATATATTATTACTAAAGTTTCGAGTTTTCCTATGTACAAATAGGATAATTCCTTATTCCCTCTGTGAGTAGCATTTAGAGACGTAAATATACCATTAGTATATATATATGCAGTAAACGAAACAACATTATTATGGTACATAGTTTTTCAGTACAGAGAATTTGTATCACAATTATTTCGTATACCGTAAAATAATGACAAAAGGGCTTTTCTTTTTTGTGCTACCCCATTCCATTAGGATACACAAATAAAAACCTTTTTGTGTTTATGCTTATTCGTTATAAGTTACTGAACAATAAAATTCAATTTATTCTGCTTTCTTGCTGCTGCTCCTTTCTATATATATACAGTGGTGGAAGAAATAATAGGTGCAACCAACTTTTTTGTTTTAATCTTAAATTTGCCCCCCTAATTAAAACTAAACACTTTCCAGT
>JANTEX010045330.1:0-10240 GCA_024741295.1 Macrocera vittata
GTGAAAGCTCCAATGTAACATTACTGCTGCCAACGCTCCAATAAAAATACTATAACGTACCAGAGTATATATAGCAGATATACACAGTACAAGGTTTTAAACTTTATACCACAGGTATCCGGTTTGTGGTTAGTTAATGTAAAACATAATTTGATTGATTATGCCACAAAAGGAAATGCGTAAGGATCTTGATGGTTTTGTATCTATAAATGGCTGTTGAATATTATATATATATGTATGTATATGATAGCATAAATGTATATATGTAGCGAGTTATAGAAGAACATGTATTATATATGCGTGCGGTTTGAGTTTCAGAACATTGTTTATCTTAAGAAAAACAAATGCACAGAAGAAGCATATATAGTGGTACTACTGGTACTATATATAGGTATACCAACTTTAATGAAATAGATTAGACATTAATAAATGTAATTTGAAATGAAATTGGACAATTTAAGACTTTGTATGTTATATATAGGTATGTATATTGTATATGTTTTAGTTTATGATGTCTAAAAAAGTATGGTTTGTGTACAGTACGTATGTAGTAGTTCATAGGTTTTTGAAAAGTATAGAATAAAGATCTATACTTAAAAACTGTAGGTAATACAATATGTCTTATTAGCCTAAGTATCCGCTTGTAACAAACTTATTGGGACCCCCAATTGAATCTAGTGCTGAGGGTCCTTCAACCAAGACACACATAATCACAGCACCAGCAATAGTGTCTAATGCGGAAGCTGCAAGTATTATACTACTAATCGGCCCAACAAAACACAACGTAAATCAGTACCTCTAGTCGAGGTTGTGTGGAGGTCAATGAGGCCAATATTGTGTAGAATAAGACAGGTTTTAAGATGAACGAACACGACAAGAAAAAAATACCAGGCAGTGATCTATAATGCGCGGATGATTTCTATATAGATCGGAGTCGAAAACCAAAAGTATAATTAGTCTAGTCAGCAGTCTGGTATATGAGTAAAGTTGTCCGAGACCAACTTCGGGTAGTGTTGTTCAACGAGACTGATATCACCGAAATTAGCTTGAATTTGATTAACTTAAAGCACTCGAAATGCAAATGACCTGATGATCTTCCTAGTCGACGAAGAAATGAACATCGCCCTGAAACAAAATTTAATTGTCGACCGATTATCCAGCGTTTGAGTAACATCGGTTATAACATCGTAAACCTAGGTCAGGTATAATAATTAGGAAACATTTAAACCAATATCTTGGTTCTAATCACAGCTCAAACCAGAGAACTTATGAACTTGAACGTATGATAGTTTTGCATACAATAGATTATGACGTATCACCGCCTCCAGATTTCGAGGAATTCGTCCAAGAACGGTATTATAGTGGCCGGGCATTATATGTGTTGTACTGAAATCTGAATCTAGTTTTGAACTTAGCACCAACACTAACCTCAAGTTATGTAATAGAGACAACAGTTCTACATTCACATTGCAATCGCATAGTTCGCATTGCTTTTGTCAGTTATGCTCAGATGATCAGCTGGTGATAATTCGCATTAAGGAAGACTACCACCTGAAAATCTGCAAGCTGACCTGGTCAGTTTTTCTGAATCTAGTGGTATACCAGCGATCATTGTTTGTGACACCAAAGCTTATCATACCATATGGGGCAGGAGTGATGTTAATGATATAGGTGATGGACTTTTTGAGTTCCTAGCCTTAGTAGATCTTGAGGTTGCAAACATAGATTGTTAACCCACTTTCATCGCTGCTTTTTGTTGGGCGGTTCTTGACCTTACCTCATCAAAGTTTGCAGGCAGATTAAGAATTGGCACGATTTGCGGGATGTTTCACTTTCCGACCATTGCAACGTCTTAAAATTACGGAAAGAAGCAACTGCTACAGAAATGTACTGTGTAGTAGAGTTGCTTCTCTTGGCACTCAAGGTCTGATATCAAGTTCTCTGTGTCAGAGATGCTGTCAATGCATCGCATGAGCTGGCGTAACCATCTAACGTTGAACGATGCAAGGCCAACGACCTTAGGGTGGAACTAGAGCCAGGCGGGTAAAGAATAAATCCTGGAAACACATTGACGATACTCGCTGGATGGAATATAAATCTTCACAATGAGATTTAAGTGTCTGGTTGGTCAAAACAAGCCGAAAAGATTCAGTGAAGAAGTTCTAGGATCTAAGTAAGTCGCTGGACTGCAAAATATGTTTAGAAAGGGAAAAACTCAAACGAGGGTAGCATCAGAATGGTGGATAGTTGCTTTTCTACGTGCGCTGAACAAACGATTCTGGTGATAATGGAAGCACATTTTCCAAGATTTGATTAGTGGGACCAGTTGCTAAAAGTTGGAACGCTACAAATTGGGATCTTGTCAATACGGTTGTTTATTCGGTTAAGCTTGAGTGGGCAGTTAAATCATTCTCAAGATTTAGATCTGCGAGGCCTAATTGATTATTTTCGACCTTATTACAGGAAGGTGCCGCGATCCTCAGAGACACTATGTGCATCTTATACGTGCTTCGCAGATTTTTATACCAAGGCCGCTTGAGTCATGTTAATCCTGAGGACTCAAGATGCTGTTTCGTTTTACAAAAGAAGTCGTGAGCCGTTTGGTCCAAAATTATCAAGTGTTTAGAAATCATACTTGATAGGAAACTCAATTGGAAATTGTAGGAAATGTATTGGGAGAGCATGAGGTCTCATAATGAAGGCCAGTTTTTGGCTTTATCAGGCGAAAGTACCTGTACCTGTATTAAAATATGGGGCTGTTGTTTGGTGGATACAAATTGAAGTGGCCACAGCCAAAGATCAGCTCTTACGAAAAAGCGCCTTGCCTGTTTGATCATAACAGGTGCCACGCGAACTACACACCAACTGCTGCTTTGCAGTTGTTCTGGATCTACAAGCCAATCTATTAGACTGACTCTCAATAGTGTTTGGAAGGGACGTGAAGTTCTTTCCAAACACTCGATTATCCTGATGCTTCTGTCTGATGTTTACGATAAACTGAACATAGTCGATGTAATCTACCGAACAAAGCATTTTGATCCCCGTTTTGCAGTTAGGATTCTAAGTAGGGAGGATCGTCGATACGTTTACGAATCTGTCACCAGACAAATATTTTTGTCGTCAAACCTCGAAAGGTCTTGGAAAAAGGTAGCTTCTGTTGCTGATTGGCGTTAAAACGGGACTCTGTCCATCATAAAAACATCTAAGGACGATGGGTGTGGTGGACAGTATCGTAAGTCCATATTGTGGTTTTGAGGATGAAATTGCTCTTTATTTTGTCTGTGATTGTCCAACTTGACCAGACCAGATTGAAAACACTTGGCAAGTACTCCTGTATCTAAGCTGTGATTAGTAAGATACCGTTGAGGCTTTGGATTTTGGATTTTATTCAAAAGTCGCGCGTGACACTAGAGAAGTAGCGTCATAGAGAAAATGGTTTATGTACTTTTTATTTTCCGATTGAAAACTGTGTTACAGTTTAGTCACCATGTAGAAACCCCAGAATAGCTGGTTGGAAACCATTTAAAGTCATTATAAAAACCAAGTTATGAAGTACACCAGATTGCAGTAATCAATCGGTAGAAGTACTTAAGATGAGAAATGGCGACATACCGGATATTATGCTCACAGCCAAAAAATCGCTACTTGAAGCCATACAAAGATTGTTTTGAAAATGTAAGAAGGCAATCAGAGTAGCGAAAGACCATTCCTGGTTCGACTACTGCTGAACAATCGAGTCTACGAGAGCAAGACTGGCCCGAATTTTGACTAAAGAACACTGAAGCCCTGTTTTCAGAAAAAAGCTTATAATACGTAGACCGAATCGTCCGAAGAGACATTAAAAACTATCTTGGAAACCCACAGGAAATTGTTATCCCATGGCTTACAATACTTTTTAGAGTCAGCCTTACACTACATTCCCAAGTCATGGAGAGTGGTCAGGGTTGTCTTTATCCCGAAAGTAGGTAGATGGTTTTATACTAAATACTATGTAACTGAATGTAAGGGATGCATATCAATGAAGTCAGACGGTTAAACAATCTAATAACTTTAAACGCTACAACTTAGAAAAGAACAAAAAGTCGCAGAGACAGGCTTACAAATGAAGTGGACTGTTGTAAGTTCTAATTTAGAACAACAGAATGTCCAAGACAAGAAACCAACAGTCAATTATGCTCCTAGTTGTGCGGCTGCTACTGTGAGTCGAATCGGGATACGAATAACAGGAGTAAGTGTTTGTTGGAGTTTTTGGTGAAGGAAATTATAGATGTCCGTAACATACGAAAAAAGTTGCTCCTAATGATTAGAAATAGGGACGATGTCGCTCCTTGATGGTCACAAAAACTAGAGAAACCTCAGAACCAGACGACTTTTTAATAATGCAAAAAGTCAAGGTACATGGGATGAATACAGGCAGTTCCTATTTAACTATAACAAAGAACTTCGTGAAGGAATCACAGAAACAAAAGGGAATGCAAGGCCTAATGAAAAAACCAAACGGAGATCTCACTGAAAATCAGACAGAAACAATTAAAGTACTTCTCCGTACACATTTTCCTGAATGTTGAATAGTGGGTAAACACCGAACCGGTCCTTATTAATGGAATAAGTCAAATTGAGAACTGGAAATAGAGGAGGTTAAAGTAAAGTAAGCGGAATGACGGAATGTTCGCTTTACTCCTACAAAAGGATTTAATGTCCTCCTACCTCATTAAGTAAAACTGTTCATGTCTAAAAATCTAGCGCTACGAGAAATTTCAATGACAGGGCGGGGAACTAAAGTTTACTTTACACCGAAGGCCACAGAAATTTTTAAATAGCTTTTGACAACACTTCTTACGGATCAATAGAAAGGGCTGCTACCGAAAAAGGTATAAATAATAGTGTCGTATCCTGGACTGGAGCGATGCTAAGAAGCAGGATATTAACGGCTGAAATAGGTGGGTCAGTCAAACCGTTATTGCATTGGAAGGCTGTCCTCAAGGTACAGTCATATCGCCACTGTTATGGTCTTGAATTAGACAAGCTTCAAACTCAATAGATCTGGCAAAGACTATAAGAATTTGTGGTATCGAAATCACACTATGCGAATTAGAGGCTGGAGGCACCTAGTATGTCGACTTTAACCAACCAACGGCACAGTAATACTCATCACATTTTTTACGTGGCATAAATAACAACACTGTTGGTATTATTTACTTATTAATAATATACTTTTTCGATATTAGGTTATTACGGAATGAATCGGTGTTTCTTTTTGTTGTGGCGATCATTTTTGTTGGTATCGCAAATGTCACAAGTTTGTGTACGCTTCCTTACATGTTTTAGCTATTTGAGGTAAATAATATTTCTCTACTTTTTGTTCCCAATCTTCTTTCCAATTTCGATGTGCTCGTTTATGCTCTTCCTAAATAATTCCGAGTCTCTTTTCTTCGATTGCAGTCTTTGAGTAATGCGTATCTTGAAACTGCTTAGATTCTCTTTGTAACTGTCCTGTATGGTCTGGATATAGTGTTCTGGAATTTTTAAACCAATAATTATGCCGGGATTAAGTTATTCCTTCAATAATTCTTGCACATGCTCGATCAATTGACGTAGTATCAATGGGATCCTTTGTGTGGTCTCTTCCTGCTCCGATGATCATTCGGTTTTCCAACACATTTATTGGAACCTCATCGTCATCTGCGCTATGAATTATTCCGAATGATGACGATGATGATGGATTGACCTCTGTTTCCAATCTGGATAGTGTATCGTCCACTTTATTGGTTGCGCCAAGGTCGGTAGGCTAGCTCGTACTCACATTATTAAAGTCTTAATTTCCACAGCTTTAATTTTGCATTGTTGTTTCTATTCCTGAGGCAAAATGTAAGTGATCGGTCATGATGGCCCAAATAATCGCCAGCATTTCTTTATTGTTAGTACTCTACGCCTATTATAAAAGTAATTGGTTTGTTCTTTTTAGTTTTGCTCTGTGATAGGACGTAATTCATTCCAGTATTTAAATGCACGTAGACCATTCCTGTCGAGTCGAATCTTTACCTTTACCTGTTTTGACTGATTTGCCTTAATCTGTGCTGTAGTACGATACCATCCCAAGAAATGTTTTCAGATCCTTGAGATTTTCTGTTGGCCTGAGTTTTAGGATGAACGTTAAACGTTTTTGTTTGTGATAATGTTGCCAAGAAGTTCGGTAGTTATCTTTAAAAATATATGAAGATCTTATTTATGATGCCGTTGTCCAGTGGTGTTTCTATCTGTTACTCTACTTCAGTTCGAAGGTTTACTGGATGAGGGTAGGACTTGGTGAAAATAAGCTTGGTTTGGTTTTGGTTTGTGTCTCAGCATCAATATTTGTTTTTATTGTTTCTTGGTGGTTTACTGGCCCAAATATTGATGTGTATCGTTCTATCATGGCCATTATTTTTTGTTGCGAAGTGCTTGCTAGATTGTTGCCCATACGCTTTCATAAGACCGTTATTCACCTGTGCCGATTGCTTTTCTTTGAGTGCAATTGTTATGTTTGAAATCTTTAAGCTGTTTTTCTGAGTGTTCTAAGGTCGCGTTTATTAGCATAGTGTAACTTGGACTGCACTTCAGTCGTCGTCGAAGATGTAATTGGATATTAATGCCGAATCTGCCTTACCTCTAATTTTTTGAAGGTGACTTTGTAGTATTGCCCTATATGTTGGTATATTTCTAATGGGATTCTCAGTGCATGTACGGATATCTAGAATAAATCTATATATTAAATGACCATTCAGATGTTATTTTTACTTTTCACATTTCAATGTTCCGTTCTTTGTTAGTATGATAATAGTTTGAAAGCTTATCGCCAAGTCTGTGCGACAAAACTGGCATCGTCTAAGCATATGGCCAACTTTAATATGACTTGGATTGTTTCATTAAGCACAGACAAAAATAGACATTAAACGAAATAGTTTTGGTCTGAGTTAAATTTCAACACATAGTTTTTAGATTCAATCTGTGAGGAACCTGAACTCTATTGAGCTTTTTTTTGTAGATCAACCACCCCAAAATCAATAATACACTACATGACTACACGATATGTATTTATGTTGTGAAAACATTCAAAAGCTCTATATACATAGGTACATATATATGTCTAGTATATAGTATACAGTTTATTTGGTTACTATACACAACAACAGTAATACACAATCTATGTATATGTGTACAATTGTGTTGTATCGCATTGGATCTATCGAGCATATATATACACAACATGATTTCCATAGATCTAATAAAACAGAAACATTAACTATATATATATCTTTCGATATATGTTTGCATCTTGTACATACTAAGTACTTTTATATATACATACCGAAATTTTTTCGATCCCAAAAACAACTTGGCTCTCTTTATTATTATGTGGATACTATATGGATGAAGTGTATATATTTGTTTATAAATATACCATAGACATACCGAACAGCAGAGAAAACCAACACTTTTTATGGTTGGCCACAACATCTGTAAACTCAATTTTGCTTTAAAAGCAAATAGACATAATATGCGCCATCCGGTGAACCCAAAACAACCTCAACATCCGTTTAGAGGACGGAAACTTAATATTGGTATATATATACATGTATATATATGGTTTGTTATACATATATACGTACATATATCCTTATACAATATAGTTCATTTATTTCTCCATATACGTAGGTATATTTACCATAAAATACCGAAAGCAATGTAAGAAGAATGTACTATATATATGTTGGATGCGCATATATACATATATTCCTCTTTGGTGAAATATTCGAACAAGGTTTAAGTTTATTATTTTATATAAATTTACATGGTTGTAATTGCCTAGCTTTCCTATAATATCTTCTAACTTGTCCATATATGTATGAATGTGTATGTTATTTAATATATAGAAAATATTTATCAAACACATAATATAATGTTAAACTCATTACAATTTTGGTTATTATGTTGATGGATATTTACATAGGATTCACACTCAAAACGTATACAAATACCCGCACATACATTTTGGCCATATTTTGTTGTGGGTGGTGTAAATTTTGGGTTTGCAAAATTATTAATAAATGTTAGTTGAATGTATAACCCGAAACGAATATTTGATATTCTGTAATGTGTGTGTGTGTCTGTGTTTTTTTAAAATTATTTTATTAGTTGCAGAGCCTTGAACGGACTATAACAAGCGAGTGCATCGACAAACTGATCTTTCTGCAAGAATGTTATTAACAAAACGGCTATTATGTTTATACGTATCTAACGTGTTAAGAGTTGCCGTTTTGGTACATTTTAATATGTAAAACGGGTATAAAAAATCATTATACTCGCCACAGATTGCCAATAAATTTTCTTTTTCCACGTGTCATTTATCTCTGGGTTTAAAATTAAATTCTCCTAAAGATAAATCGATTGTCGTTAGTACTTTTTGTTTTGTATCATCAAAGTATTGTAATGCTTAAAACATTGGGTTTGTATTTTGTTGTGTTGATTAAACCAATTTATGCTCTGCCGATGTGGAAAAAATCTACGAAATATGGGTCTCGTTTTAAGGAAGTCTTCGGGCCGCTCGATGTTTACGACCGATTAGCATACCTCCAGCGCTGTCGAAAGCATTTGAAAAGGCCCTAAAAAGCCATATACTATCACATCTATCACCGCAGTTGCTATACGAATATCAATCGTGAATAAGCATCATCGTTGTAAGAAACATCATCCTTACGCAACTCGATTTCTCGAAGACATTCGATACAGTCGACCGTCGATCTGTATGCAATAAACTGTGTGTACAGTCAATTCGATTTCTTAAGTAGTCCATCCGCATCAATGAATGGACTCAATAGTTTATTGCCCGACTAAAAGTTTTCGGACTTAATTTCACGAATCTCACTTTTGAACATCTCACTTTGTACGAATCGAATTAGAATCACGGTAGCATCACGAATTTCACCAATGGACAACAGACCGAATTTTTCACCGAGTTTTTGCGCATATTGAGAACATATGTCATGATTCTTTGAATTTTTTGCGATACGAACTAAATTTCAATAATCTATCCAATGGCTCAGATTCACATTTTGAAACTGTCAAAACTGGATTTACTATAGGTCTCATTTTAGGCAAATCTTTGTCCAGAACTACCACATTGTTTTGATCCCGTTCAGTTTATGAAACAAAATCACTTGGGCCTTTCCACCACATATTGTTCACACGAAGATCAGATGGATGTTGGCCTGCGAAATTAAATCAGCGTTCCAAACCGCACCAAATGTTTTCGACTAGATTCGGGACGTACACTTTTAATTAAAATGGCTTTTCAAGCGCGACTGCACACTACCGTTATTAAAACGAATCGACTCGGTCACCTTTTTCATCAACTTCGTCCCAGCAAATAGTCTTTTCTGTAGGCAATAGCTCATTCCAGTCTAACTTGCGCCGCCACAATTCTTGCATCACGATTTTTGCCGATAGTATGGTAGGTCCGATTTTCCCGAGCGGGTCAAAAAGCCTCGCCAGCGCGGAGTTCGGTAATATCGTTCAAACGAAAAAAAAATATCGTTGACAGGATTTCAAACAAGACCAAGCGTCTACAATCGCATCACCATCTTCGTTTCAATCGCATCACCATCTTCGTTTCAATCGCATCACCATCTTCGAATAGTATACATTTTTGATGAGCAAGTCGAAACCGCCACATTTGAGCAAACGGATCATTTAATTTTCATTGCAATAGCGTCCTCGATTGTCTGAGTGCCACTCAAAACATCACCGACGTAAAAGTCCTCTTCCGCCATTTGTGAGGCAATCGGAAAATTGTCACATTCGTCTTCTTCCAGCTGCTTACGCTAACGAGTGGTCAAATATGCAGGGAATGCTGTGCCATATGTGACAGTTATTGTTTCGATGAGTTCGCTTGCATTGTAGCAACACAATATTCAATAATATCGAGTGTAGCACGGATTCACTCGTATCTGTCGATGCATTTTACACAAGTTGGCCGTAAAAACATATTTCAGTCACCGAAAACGTAAGACAATCGTAAAAAGATCTTCTTGTATGACTGGGCCGACCTTAAGATCGCTATTAAGCGATACACCCGTTGTGGTCTTAGCGGAAGCGTCGAAAATAACACGTAATTTTGTCGTCGAGCTGTTCGGCTTCTAGACGCTGTGGTGTGGTAAATAGAATGCCTCACCATTAACTTTGCAATCGGCGTTTTTACCTT
>JANTEX010045552.1:0-15872 GCA_024741295.1 Macrocera vittata
CCCGAACATAGGAAATTCATCGCAGCCTGACTTTCGGAATCCCAGAAATGTAATGGAGATTTTACCAGAATTTGATCCCAGCTGCGAATTACTTGGCTTGTCTGCGGCACAATTTTACAAATTAGTTTCGCTTAAAATGAAAGGAGCTGCAAAATTATGGTTGTCCTGTGTACATGACTGTATTAGATCATGGCAAATTTTTTCAGAATTGTTCATTTCAATTTTTCCAACCAATGTCAATGAAGCAGTCATTCACCGTCAAATGTCGTCTAAATATTGGAAACCTGGCGAAGATCTCGATATATAATTTTTTTTTAAGTGCGCGGTTGGAGCCAAAACTGAGCTGTCCGAAGCAGCGATGTCAAACTACATTGTCGTGGAACGCTTCCGGCTTCGAGTTCTAGCAGCGGTTCTAAAATGTCACATTCTACAGTTGCTTCGAGAAGTGCCATATATACTACCAGATACGAACGTCAATGTTATTCAAACTAATAAGAATGAATACATTAAATTAATTTTGATCGATAGCATCCCGTTTAGCGCATTTATCGATTTGGAAATCGATTGCTATTTGATTCGAGAAAGAGACTTTCAAAAAAATTAACAAAACCATGCGACCTTGCGATATACGATTGCATGGATTTGCAGGCAACTCATGTGAGTCGTTGTGCAGATGGGGCCTTTTTAAATTGCCATTGATGGCGTATACAACAATGTGGAAGTCATCATAGTTAGCCATGAGTCCAAGAACTATCCGGTTATCATCGGAAAGAACTTCGTCAATCAGCCTAATATACGTTTAGTGAAAGAGACAGGAATACTTAAAATCGAGCGCATAGTGCCGAAGGAAAGCCACAGAGTATTAGCGGTTCAAGAACCGATATCTGAAGACGAAATTTAAAGTAGAAATATTGCATCAGAGAACAAAGACCAGTTAGTTTCGCTAATCCAGCCATTCCGTGGGTATTTTGCAAATAATTTAAAGGAGTTATGGGTATGTGTGAAACATATGCCATGAATTTAGAGTTACAATGTACGAATGTACCGATAAAAGGTCGGTGTTAAAAAGTCGAAAGAATGGTCGAAGCAGTCATTTGTAAAAGCAAGTCAGAATATTCATCGTCGATTCTGTTGGTTAAAAATTCTGACGGAAGCGATCTGATGTGTGTCTATTGAATTCGATCACATTAAGTCATTCAGTCACATGCCTATTATCGAGAAACAGGTCACGAAATTAGCCGGGTATAAATACTTCACAATCTTTTTTAGGGGTACTATCAAATACCGATTGAAGCATCTTCTGGCCTTAAAAACGGTCCAACGGTGTTTCAGAATGTGATGAACGATATCATTGGCGATCTGCTATGCACTATGTACTAATATACTAGTATATCTGGACGATATAATCGTTCATAGTACTACCATTTCCGAGATGTTTGCTAAGCTCTATCGATTATTTCAACGTATCGGTGCTACTGGATTTGACGTTCCGTAAATTTCCTTGGACAGATCATCACATCTTAAGGAATTACACCGGGTCTAAGACAATGGCTGAGGATCCATCTGAAACGATTTTTGGGTCTCGCATGATATTTTCGTCGATTCATAATGAATTACGCAATATCGCCCGATCACAGACAATCTTACTGAAGAAGGAACGATGGTTTGAGTGGACTCACAAACAAGAGACAGCGTGTCATGAGTTGAAAGATAAACTGTGCAGTAAAACAGTATTAGTGTTATATGACATCAAGCGCAATCATGAAGTACACACAGACGCGTCTACCATTAAATTAGACGGCATTATAATGCAGCGAAACAGATGGCACAATGAAACCAGTTCAATACTATAGCAGACCGACAACAGATGCCGAAAAGTCATACCACGGGTATGAATTGGAAGTGTTAGCAGTCGTTAAGAGTCTTGAGAGATTTAGAATCTACCTAATCGGTAAATCTTTCAAGGTAGTTACTGACTGCAGTGCTATTACATCCATGAACTTAGAATCGCCAGATGGTGGGTACTACTATCCGAAATTGATTTTGAGACCGTTCATCGTCCAGGACTTCAAATGGGTCCTGCTGATGCTCTTAGCAGACAGCCAATTGATCAAAATTAGAAAGTACTAAGAATTGAAATCGATCAACTGGACTGGGTTGCAGCCAGGCAGCTGTAAGACCCTAACAATTTTGTCAATTATGGAAGCGCTGCGAAAAAATGGAAAAGACGAAATTACAAAGTAGTTAAAGTTCAATTATTTTCTCTTGACAAATTTGGACTTTTTCGAAAAATCGGCGAAAGTTAACGCTGGGTAGTACCCGGTGGTGCCAAATGGAAGACAGAGGTCATTTTGGGCTCGAAATTACATTAGAATTCGTCAAAAAGTCGTTCTGGTTTCCGCGTATGAGACAAAATGAAAAAATATATAAAAGGTTGCGTAGAATGTTGCTACAACAAATGACCAGGCGGAAAACGGGAAGGAGAGCTTCCTGGGACTGAACTTCGTCCAGTCCCCTTTCTCAGCACACATCGATCATCTGGGACCATTCCCGAAAAGCTCCCAAAGCAATCAGTACGTGATTGTTTTGTGTGATGCGTTTACGAAGTATGTGGTTCTTAAAGCAGCAAAGGATACAAAAACCTTTACTGTTTTAAAGATCTTGAATGAAGTTACGTAGCATTTTGGTACACCGAGTGAAATTGTCACGGATAGAGGAACATCCTTTACATCAAATGCTTGTGAAAAATATTGCGATTAAAACACGATCAAGCACATAAAAACTGCAGTAAGAAACCTTCAGCAAAACGGTCAGGCTGATCGGAAAAACCGTACGGTAATCCCAGCTATTGCGGAATATGTCAAGGTAACACCAATCGGTATTGGGATAGGTCGTTGCGCAACATTCAGTGGAGCCTTAACAATTTATCCAACGGATCGACAGGTCGGAGTCCAAACGAACCTTTATTTGACTTTTCTCCACGCGACATCCTTTAGCTAGTATTAGCTCTTCAAGATAAAATTGTTTCTACTGATGAGCAGTCAACACTTCAGCAAAATCGCGATATTGCAGTAAGTCGTATTAAAGCAGCACAAACTAAATGGAAACTTAAGTTTGACGCGGCCCGTAAAAAACTAAGATAATATGCCATAGATGAACTCGTTATCATCGAATCCGACAAGCCATCCACGGGAGAATCTAGAAATATTGATCCGAGATATAAAAGTCCGTATTCAATTAAAAAAAGTTCTTTCCAATGACAAATATGTTGTCCACGAACTGCCTGTGCTACAACGAAATTCAAGGCGGTATATATAAACATATTTTTTCAGCAGAGAGAATAAAACCATGGTGCAGTTTAAATCCGAATTTCGACGTCGATATTGAGTCGGACAACGAGGGCGTATCCTCATTAGGATGGCCGAGTTGTAGCCAAGAGGTGAGTGTCAATGTACAGGAGAGAATGCATCATTTGAGTATGAGTGATGCTGTGCAGCGAAGAGTCAGACGTAATTAGGTAGCGGCTGAGGACGGTCATTTTATATACCATACACTTGATAACGTAATATAGAATTGTTGAAGCTGAGCGAATTAATATAAATGTTAATTGAATTAAATGTAGAAGATAATCAAACTTTAGTCTGCAATGCCAAATAGAGGTGTTTGACCCTAAATCCGTTCTCCTGATTTTTGTTGTAAGAGAGAATGCACTGCAACCTGAGCCGAAGTTAAAGCAGCTTCAGCGGTTATCGAATGGAGTAATGGACAGAGTTCTTCACTTTTTCTACAAATGTTTTGCGATTTTTAGGCTTTATTATTTTGAAGATATAGCTTTGGAAAACTTCTTGAAATATGGTCATTTGGGATCACCAGATGATTATTTGACACATTAAAAATATTTGTACAGACTTTGCGGTAGAAAAATGTTTATGTTGAAGTAGACAATTTACCCGCTTTATTTAACACAAATTTTCGTTTGGCCATATATTATTTCCCTTCAAGCAGTTCGGTGATCTGCGCGATTGATCATTAAATTGATAGATTTTAAATTACTTGTCAAAAAGATTTTAAGTGTACTATAATAATCATGATATGCATTATCATTTGACTTCCGGCAAAATTTTGTATGGTTTACCTAAAAAAGTCTCACCTACACTACAGTAATTTATAAAAGAAATTGTAGAACAGTTTACAATCACCTTTCATATTTATTATGCATAATTGGCAATATACCATTTCGCATAGATCGTACATAAAGATTATAATTGCATGTAATTTTGTGTAACACATAATAAATTCAGTTCAGGTTTATGCATTACTGATCTATTCCTCAATCAAGACATCCCATCAATCACGTCTTTTTTTAGAATAAACATTTCGAAAAAATAAAAATAAAACACATATTGGTAACCGAAAATAAAATCCCTATGGTCGGGTATTAAAACCGTTACTGTACCACGTTCTTGTGCGCTAATATATGGTTTTGTTTATTATTAGAAAATTGTCTGAACAAACATAAATCGTGTTTGAGCTCTCGTTTAGCAAATATCTCCGAGCATACGTAATGAGTTTTACACATTTACTCGACTTTATGGATTGTAATAACGACCAATATGCAAGTCGATGCATTTTTACACATATATGCATTTTGAAAATAGAAAAATAAGATGGAAAAAATTAGTGCGCGATATGTGTTAAAATCGTGATTCATGGCTGCCGTTAATACCTTAATTTTTTTCAACACTTGCACATTTTTTTCAGCACAAAAGAAAAATTACAGAAGAAAAATGTACAGTTTGAGCTACCAAACATTCAATTTGTAGATATTCGATGCCGTTTGAAACTAAATTCCTGGCTATTGAATTTGCATTAATTGATTACATGAAGGAGGAGTGCTATAGCTTAATTTCCATATCATGAAAATACAATATAGATATCGTATGGTGGAATCTTCGCTCAGAGAATGGAATGCTAACATATATGCAGAGCTAGCACATAGCACGTTTAATAAGAACCCTATGCTCCGAGGCACTATCTGAAAATTAATTTGAATATATAGCCGATTGAACAGATTCGCATAGTTAATGGTCGAAATATACACATTCTATTTGTGACACATTTAATTAGCATACAGTGTAGTAACGGCCGCCGTGCGGCATTTTAATTAAAATTGGGTATCACACTCATTCTGTAATGCTTTCTAAATAACACCAAGTATATGTAGAATATACTTTATTTATTTAGTCATTATTACTTTGTATTGTATAGATTTTCAACTCGTTTGATTTATATGAGAAATTGATAGCAAGAGCATAGTCGTCGAAATATACATCGATCCTGTATTTTAAAACCGTCTTAAGCGACAAAAAAAAATGTTCACAATTATTTTTGGTGCAATATACCCATCAGATATTTTTTAATAAGTATTTAACATTCAGTTTAGTGAATTGGAATATGAATGAATCTGATAGTTTGAATATATCCACGCAAAATTGTTCAGCGAAAAAAGTCTCTGAAATAAAACGGAAAAAAAACCATTTTATGCGTCCTAAATGACATGCCATTTTCCGGAAGTTTTCAGTAATTTTTTTTTTTAATTTCAAATTTTTTTCGGAGATTTTTGATACATCTCGATTTTCCCTTAGTCCTCGAATAATTGCAATAAATACTTATCAATTGTTACCAATATTTAACAGTTTTTACTCAATAAATTTTCTCACATTTTTTTATTATTAACTCGATGTCGCTTATAACCGTTTGAAAGAAAAATAATAGTATGTGTAAAGGAGTTGATTCTTTATAAAAAAAAATCTTAATTAACACCAAAGCATTTGCATTGTTAGTTTATACATTTTTGTGCTTCTTTTTTGAACTTCTATTTGGCCTGCAAAAGCACAGTTTAAAATCGGCGTGATATTCATTTAAGCCCGAAGGTGTCCACGATTTTGTTTTACCACATTTTTTTTTTTGCAAACGATGTGCGCTCTTTATGTTTTTATACACAATTGTCCATCCCATTAAAAAAAACAGGTGGTTTCACTTGATTTTAACAATCTAGAAATTAGTATACGATTTGTATTTGCAGAAAAAATTTCTGCAGAAAATAAGCCGCGTGTTTACAAGTGTTACCTACACCTTTGTATTTATCTTCTTTTTTCTGTTGCATATATACTATACATATATATACCTATACACAACATTCAATCGTTTTATGTACATGTGCAATGTAGATAGATATTGATGAACTTCTTTGATTTCCGATTTGGAGAAAAAATGTTTTAGAAATTGTAAGGCTTCGATGCACTGTTTGTGCCGCAATGGTATTAAATGGACAGAAATTCTCACGAGGTATTTGTTATTTTTATATATCAAACCTCGTATATAACTATGCATGTTGCTCTGAAGCTATGCCAATACAATTCCAATTTAATCTCATGCCGGGTATTACATATGTTCTGGTTGAACGAAGAAAGTGTTGTGATATATGTAATATGTATTGTATATATGTTATGTAACGGCTTATTCTGTAGATTATTTAACTACTATTATTTATGTGTTGGTTTTTAGAAAATTAAGTAATATTATTGCAAGATAATGTTCGCTTTGAAATTCAAGCTATACTGCATATGCACAGAAAGTAGGTTAAGAATTTTCTTTGATCTCATTTGGTCCTTCGAGCCAACGAGTTTTTCTTACAATTTCATGTTGCCATACTAATGAACATACGCAAAATATAATAATTTCTTACCTGGTAATTTATCTGAGTTGGATGAGAACAGTACGCACAGTCCAGTTTCATAGTTTACCGATCGACACGAATCATTGCTTTGGCAAGCTTCCAAACAATCTGTCAACATAAGTGTGCCCGGCATCGATTCAAGCAATTTTCCTGGAGCAGAGAATACGTATCTGAAAATAGAAATAAAACGGTTGATAATATTTCGGAGCTTTTAAAAACGTTAATCAAATCATGAGGCCAAATACTCTTTTTACGAAGCTCAAGTATTTGTAAAAGTTTAATTCATATTTCTGAAACTCGTATTTTTTTGCTAGCTATAAAGTTTGAGTTTTACGTGAACGAGTTTGAGACAGCAGAATAAAACTGTCTAATTATTTTACAAAAAAAAAATATGTAAACATGTAAATATTCTAATTATAATTATTATTATTTGTTTTGCTGTTAATAGCAATTTTTTTACAAGCTATAAATAGTAGCAGATGATACTTTGTTTTGTTATTTTTGTTTTATATACAATTTTTGTTTACTTATCGATGTTGTTTTTTAGATAAAAAAGTCATTCAAATTCAATTACGCACTCAGTTTATCAGATATTGATGACCAAAAATCTCTTTTTAAAAAGTTGAGGAAATTATATATTTGTATGTGGTCTACTAACATATATTATTTACTAGACATCGTTTAAGGAAAAGTTTCATATGTTGTTCATTCGATTGAAAAATATTATTGAAATAATGCTTTGACAATCGTCTTTTCATCCTAAAAATTTTGAAATTAATTGGCATTGTCCTCTTCGAGCTCACGGATTATAGTTCTTGGTCTTAGTATAGTTCAAAGATTAGACTGGTTTTCTTATTTCAAACCAATTGTGGCGGTATTTAAGAGAATCATAAACACGTTCTTGTTGCCACAAAAGCGTTGCCATTTGACCGTTTAGAGGTAGAAAAGATGACTAATGGTGGTTAATCCCTTAAATTCATACACAACTGCGGATTATATGAAGCCACAGCAATTTATACAAATCAGTGTCGCCCGACAGTGAACAAACCAAATGAATCGAATTGCCAAGTGTGACAAAGTCAAATATCATTCGATGTATGATAGTTATACATTGCAGAAGGCATAAACATTTGGAATCTGCTGCATTTTGAATGAAATAGAGTTAATTCATTTCATAAAAGTGTTTAAGAATACCGTCTGATTTCATTCTCAAATTGATTCTGTGGAATCGGTCACAACGGCATCTTGAAGATCGAAGTTTTTTTTTTGTAAACTCCGTTTTTATTTTTTTATATTAATTAAATATACATATCTCTACAATGTTTATATTTTATTTCAATTTGTAGGTTATGTTGATAAATTATGTATACTTGTAGAGCAAGTAGTTTCAATGTGAATTAAATATTCACTTTAAAGAAACAAAGTGAATTTCGATTGCAGGATGTATTGGATTAACTCGAACTAAAGGAATTTCACTTTGAATGATTGATACCGTCGTGCTCGCTACAGGAAATAAAATCTAAGAATTTATTCATTGAGTTATGTATGTTGTTCAGTTGAAACTGAACCGAACCCGGCACTGAGTCAAGAAGATCCGTGTCACAACCAGATGAAGTATTGGTTGGTAAAATATCTGAAGAATTTTCCTCATCCGCTACCCAACTCACAGACGGTAAATTGAAATCACTAACAATGTAAATTCTATCATCTGAAACGGTTCCAATAATTTCCAAAAATAAATAAAAGATTATCAGTATAGAAGACATATACTTCTGCAATTGGTCAGGATAGACAGCAGATAAAATGGACGATATCGTCCATATATAACTTTACAAAGATAATTTCAAGTCGATCAGTTTTTGGTATAACTAATCTTTCACTTCTCATATCCGATCTGATTGCAAAAACAACACCCCCACCCTTATGAAATTCACTATTGAGAGAGAATCTGTCACATCTATAAGCTGTAAGACTTTGATGGAAAAACTCATTGTCATGAACAGATGGAAGTTGCCATGTTGTTTCAGCCAATGCGATTACATTGTAATCGCAACTACAGATTGATATATAAAATTCACTGACCTTTCTAAGACCTTTGCACATTTTAATAGTATACAATATTTCGCTTAACATTAGGTATCTGCTACGATTTACCGGTGGAATAGTCAATTCGTCGTAACTCCACGAAGGATGCTTAAGATTGGTTTTCAACGACTGGTAGGCAGTTGATGCATGGTTCGATTTCAGATGTACAATCCTTAGATTAATGTCTGCCACTACATTTACCATAAATAGAGAACTATGGTGGACAGTTATTTTGAGGATGGAGGAATCTCCAGCACTTATGACATCGAATTGATGAGAAATGTTTGAACACCAATTCGAATTATTACCAAACGTTCGGACATAAGTTTTTCGAATGTTATTGGGTTCGTTTCCGTTCTAAAACCAAATGTTCTGTCTCATTTCTAAATAGTCCAAAACGCTTAATTGAGACTCGATGTCGAAGATGTGATCGTTCTGTTGACGTAGTATAGCGATCAATTGGTCAAGAGTGTACATCTCGTACTATCCTACCACTTTCACCTTTGGACAACGCCAATTCGGAGCAGACACATCATACTGGTCGCTAAGTTTTGAGGCAACAGCAGCTTTCATTGTTATGGCACCATCTTCAGAACCGAATTTCATTACAAGATTGCCAGACTTTGTTTGCCACACCTTTTTAATCCATGCCAGTTGGACTTACATTGGTTCTCAAATCTGGAAAATCGTATGACAAGATTTTTTCCATATTTGAAGGCGATGATTAATTTGTCGCTTCAAAAGATTGTATATTCGTCCCATTGGATCGTAACTGTTTAATTTCATCGACTAAACTTTGAATTGTTTTTTTGTGTTTTTAATTTGGCTTTCATATCATCAGTTACATTTAAAAACAGTCTTTTCATCGAAGATATAATTCGTCAACAAATCGACAATATCATAATCAGTTGAGGACCTTTTATCTTCTTTTTTTTCGCTTAATGGATTTAGAATTAGCCTTTGGGTTCGTAATGAATCTGTTGGGGTCATCGACTGTTGGTGTTGTGACTATATCCCAACTGGGTGACATAATCTCTGACTGTTACGATAACGATCCAAAACTCCACGAATTTTGTGTAACAATTGATGGTTTTCAATTTTTTCAACATATTTGTTTGACTGACGAGTAATTCGTTCGGTTTGAAAATTGGCGCCAACGATCGACGACGCAACATTATCGACGGTTGATGAAGAAAGTGAACGCACTTTAACATTTTGAGATGTAAATGGCGCGGGTACTTCATTTGGAGTTACTTCGAGGTGACCTTGTGTGTGACGACTTCGTTTGCGACATTTGCGTGAACAGTTTGTTTTGGTTTTTGAGGTGAACGTCCAAGCACCATTGAAACGTTCGCCAAAAATAAACAAATACCACCTTTTAGGTAATTGGACAACAGTTATGCCGGCTCCAAAAGTGTTGTTTAAAATGTCACAAACTATATACACTTTTCAAAGCAATCGGCAATTACAATTTATTTTTTCTTTTCAGAGCAACAACTTGACTGTTCACACACACTTCGCGTTCATTTCGCTTCACATCCCGTTTTGTTTTCAACAATTTGTATTGGCGAAAATTCTACTTCAATATCGTCGACTATTTTTGACGGAATTGTGATACCTATTCGAATTCAGTTGTTATAGTCTTGGCATCGTCATAAACAGAAAACTCTAAAGATCTGATCACGTACCAAATATGTTGTCAAAGGTCCGAAGAAATTCCGGGAGAGTACGAGAAATTCCGGAGAAATGCCGGGAACTCCAAGAAACTCCGGGATGTTCATTTTTTAAGTGATAACCCCCTTGTTTACAATTTTATTATGAAAAAAATTACAATATTGAAATAAATTTGGATCCGTCTTTGTATTGAATTCTAACTGAAATATGATTAAAATCTTTTAATAATTTAATTAGATTTTAAAATCAAGTATGAGTGAAATTCTCAACGAACAGTATTTTCTGAAACCCTTATTTATATAGATGTTTGCGTTCAATTAGAGAATTTTTTTTCTTCAAACATAGATTTACGGGCCGACAAACATAGAAACATCTAAATAACATCTCGGGCACTACACAAACTTGATTTTAAAAACAAAACAAAGTTAAATCCGATGTCATATCAGATTTAAAACAAATAACATTAAATATTATCTTAAAATTCAAAAAAATTCCATTATTTTCATTGTAATGTTGAAGTCTAATTGCTGTTTTAATTGCAGTTTCGTTGAAACTTTTAAGTCTTAAAATGACATTAAAATCTTGAAATCTTAAAATCTCATTACTTGAAATTTAATTGAAGTTTAAGAAGTTTAAGTTTAAGTTTAAGAAGTTTAAGAAGTTTAAGAAGTTTTAGAAGTTTAAAACCTTATTAAAATCTTCAAATCTAAATCCCATTTAATCCATCAACTGTGACAAAAATACCCAACAAATTACTTCAATGGTATGTAGGTCATGAACCTAAGTTCAAATTAAGATTTCTGGAATGCTTGAAACGTTTACGAAATCTTGAAATCTTATTTAAAACCTTATTGAAATCTTAAAGTCTAATTAAAATCCCATGTAATCCATCAACTGTGACAAAAATATCCAAACAATTACTTCAACGATATGTTAAGTATGTCATAAACCTGAGTTCAAATCAAGATTTCTGGAAATCTTGAAACGTTTACAAAATCCTAAAATACAATTAAATCCTGGATTTTTCGAGTGATTTTCTCCTGGTACAAAGTGCATTACAAGATTATGTAAAATGTAAAAAAAAGAACCGAAGAAGTTCCGTTTCTGTTCAATGTTATAGCAACTCGATATGAAAATCAGATTTCAATATTTATACACTTTATTGAGTTATAGTTTTATAGTTTAAATCCAAGCCGCAATATTAACGTGATATAGCATCTCACTGGCGAATAATGTACTTTTCTCTTACTGACGAATACTGTACATTTTGACGGAAATAATATATTCCCAAATCTATTCATGGATCTGTCACTGCTTGGCAGCAACATAAATTGAGTCACCGAATCCTTAAAGTTGCAACCGCTTCTGTTATCAGGGAACTATTGCATTGGTGTTAGATTTTGCTGCCGAACTGTCGAATATTATTTAGAATTAACATATACGTAAGGAATTAATTACGAGAACGATCAGTTGTTTTGTTTAAAATTTATAATCATAATTTTAACTAATTAAAATTAATAAGATACTAATAAATGTTGATTATTCTGCAAGATCTGAATATAATTAAAATTCACCTGCTGATAGTACATTTGTTTATATTTGTATCTTAGAAAATAGTTTAAACACACTTAAAAATAATGATAATAACACTCATTTGAACATTGCGTTTGGAGAAGACATATACCTTTCATTATAATGCTTAAAAGGTATAGTAGAGTGTCAAACGATCAATTATTTCACTAATTGAATTTATACTTGAAAGATTTTGGATATTGCTTGTGGTATTTTTAGCAGTTCTTTTATGTGCTGCATATGCACATGACATTCCGCAATCGATTGATTTGGACAGCGATTCAGATGTTTGTTCATCGCCTTTGAGCGATTTATCACAACTTTCATGTTTATCTTCACTAAGTGCTCCCGATTCTAATACGACTGCGTCTCCCCCGGCGCCAACGTCAGTTAGTATACCAGTGACAACATCAAGTACAACAAACAACTGTTTGGCCTTTCAATTTCCTCCTTTTTTGCCGCTAACGTCCACCAAAGGTGTAAGTTCAAAACGAAATTATTGTGCCTCTTTATGCTGTACCTAACTGTTTGTGTCATAACACATTATAAACCAGATTTTTGGCAAATGGTATTTACTGGAACAATATGGTATTGCAAATGCAACCGTTTGTGAAACGGTTGATTTCTATCCAGGCAAAACAAATTTAACGTTTTTTAAATCATTAAAAACGGTGCAAAAGTAATTTGTTATTTATATTTCCGAATTGAAATTAGAGTTAAACGAAGTTGTAAACATTTTAGCAATGGAACCGTGGTATCGAATTATCAAAATGGAACAATCACTAGTCCAGGAAAGGTGACTCTTGATTATACGTATCCCAATGGAACAATGTACAATCGTAAGAGCCGCACGTCGTTATTGCACCCTCAGACTGTATTTAATTATTATTATATTTTTTTAGCTCGTTTCACAATTAAATATACAGTGATCGGATTTAAGTCAGACGAGTATATGATTGTTTTCTATTGCAAAAAAAATGCATCTGTTCGTAAGTCGAAATCAAAGTGAACAACAATTTTTCTTTTATTAAAACATATCACCCTTTTTTATATTACAGCCCAGATACCGGTTTTAGTCCGAAGCCTGAATCCTCCGCAATCAATGTGGGAAGAAGTGTTTGGAATCATTCAAACGGCTGGATTAAATTTTGCCTGGCTGGACCTGATGTGTAGAGCACCAATATCGAACGGAACAGAAATAATTAATAACGCGCAAAACGATTTAACCGCAAGCTTACTGCCGTATTTACCGGAAATCCCGAAACTTACGTCATATCAACAGGCTTTGATTACACAACATATTTTAAGGCCTTATGTGCCAAGGGGATTTAGGAGAATTCCGTATGGTTGCGAGTGATTCGGACAATAGTTCATCGATTCTTATTTAATTAATTTAAGTTTGTTCGTGTGTTATAAAAGAAAAGATCGTGTTAAGTGTAACCATAAAGTAAGAATATATAGTGAGAAACAAATATCATTATTGTCAAATATCAACAACAATAATGCACATTTCATCATCATCAAATGAATCCATAATGACGATTCTACAGAGTGCCGTTTAGATGTTATGCCATTATACGTTGCACTTCAAATTGGCCCTTGCACCGAAAGGATACGAATTTGGACCTCCATGTAGATTTGCTTATGTATCCGTTACTTCACCCAAAGTTTGTTGTACAACAAAATACTGAATATGATCTTAAATAATAATAATAATAATAATATTAAATTAAAAAACATTGAAAACTAACTGACAGAAGCTGACATTCCATTGTAGTAATGTGAAATGGAGTATATAATTATTATTGAATTACTAGAAATAAAATAATCTGAAAAATATTTTGGTTAAAAGTTGGTTCCAGTTTATTTGTTACTTCCAGTTCATTTGAAATGGAAGATTTCGAAAATATTATGGAAGTGAAACCTTGCTTGTACGTTCTCATGTTGTTTTTTTGGTGACTATTCACTTCGTCGAATTTTATTTCACCGAGTCTCATTTCCCCGAATGCATTTCCACGAATTCTTATTTCAACGAAATTCATTTCCCCGAAAATCATTTCGCCGAATTCTTATTTCCACGAATTCTCATTTCAATGAATTGCATTTCTCCGAAAATCATTATGTAAGTAAAAATATATTCTTGAGACAGGTATAAAGGTACATTGAGACACTAATAATTCCACTGGGGCAAAATGAGACATTATAATTATATATGTATTTTAGACTGAAAACTTCCATCTAAAGTTATTAATTCGATAACCTCGATATATTTATTAATAATTACCATAAATAAGTTTAATAAATCAATTAATTTTACTTTATTTAAAACATTTAACATTACGCATAAAGGTATTCAAAACCACAAATTATTAGAATTGGCTGTACTGGCTGAATTTCTGGCTCATTTGACATATCTTTAAATAAAATTAAACAAACGGGATTAAACGAACAAATAAAATAATAATAATTAGAAAGTTAGTTACCGATTTAATGTTTGATGCGAAATTTTAAACCGCTTAAAGGCGGTTAAATTACGATGTAACAACCGTTAATGCCGAGTTATTTAAATAACTGTGGTTTTAAATGGGTTCTTTAAGTTGCGTTATATAGCGGGTAAGCAAAAGTTTTCATCGAAACTGAATTACATATGGTCCTAATTTCGAACCGTGAAATATTAAACCATGAATAAGAAGTACGGAGATTGATGTTTAATCTGAATGAATAATTTTTTATTGTCCAAGTTGTGGGTGATCGACAATGAACAATTTTAGAAAGTACAATCTTTATACTGTGCTTGTCAAAGTCATAGATGTAGCAAATTCTTCTGTAAAAAATTAGCGGTTCAAGTTATTTTATCAGGATTTTTGCACCATTTGTATCGGTCATGTTCAAAAATGAAAGAGGCCTTAGAGAATTAATCAATATTTATAGTATTAAAACGTATTTTAAAATTTAAAACTAATGCCAAGGTTCTATATGTATATTTTGATAGAATTAAAAATCATTTATTAGTGTAGGTACAATTATTTATTACTTCTGAAATAGATTTTTTCATAAGAAAATAAAAAAGCGAAATTTTCAAAGAAATATTTTACGGAAAACTTTAAATAAATAAACTTTAGAAAATGACGCGAACATTTAAAAAAAATAAAGTGGACATTTTTTAAATGTTAAAAAATATTTTTTGGATATTTTTACAGAATTAGAAATTTTAAGTAAATATCATATAAATTCAATACTTTTATAAAATCAGGAGTTTTTTGTTTTAAATTTAGTTCAATGGGAAAGTATGTTAGATAAGAAAGTAAATATCTTTCTATAACAAGTTACGTTAGAAAAAGTTGAAACAACATTTTTTCATTATCTATGTAAATTAAATGCCAATTAAACTATATTTGATTAAAAAGTGACTGCCCGAATGTCTTAAATCTCGTTAACTAGAAAGTATGCATTAACTTTTAACACACACCTTTCACTTACATACACACACAGTGGCGGCTCGTCCTAATGAGCTGCAGAGCTGCAGCACCCCCTGTTTTTTCGCATAGAATAGAAAAAAGCTAAACTCTATAAATAAAATATTATCCACAATATAATCTATACTTAACCCTAGAAGGCCTAGACTATTTTGAATGCATACGCAATTTCATTCTTTTGCATTCATAATTCCATATAGTCACATACAGCATACACAATGCGACACATGATATCAGTGTCGCTATGATACATATTTATGTATTACGTACACACACACACCCATTCAAAACTTTACCCTCTTTTGTTCAAATCAAAGTCCGTGCGT
>JANTEX010045553.1:0-10239 GCA_024741295.1 Macrocera vittata
ACCGGCATCTGAAGTCAGAAAATCGTAAAAAACACAGTTTTTGGCGTTTAGGCAGAAGGAGATGAAAAAAATAAAACAAATAATGTTTGAAAATTTTTATTATTTCTTCAATATGCAACTTTTGCGGGGTCAGGCGTTTTGAAAATAAAATATTTGCCGTTTTCGACCACCCCTAATGGCCATCATAACTATGATTGATCTTCGTTGAATTAGGACTTTGTGTATTTGGTTTTGAATGAAATTTATAGCCATGGTCTGACTATGTTCTTTATGGAAAGTAGTTGTGTTTATTTTTTTAGAATCGTGTCTACTTCTTAAAAGTGTTGCGTGATCGACGATTTGTGGTGAAGTTCATTTAATTGCTTTGCGCATTCCTTTCCGTCGACTATTGGTGTTATTGTTTTACGTGCATCGCGGTCTTCATACTCTTGAAGATCTTTCAAAGGTTCTTAGGGTCACTAATAAATGTCGAGCTTTTGTTTTGTTTGTTTGACTTTTTGTGTTGATTTGCTTGTAAACTTCACCGATTCGTGGATTGGCTTGTGTTGTATTTCTGAGTTCGTCTTTTGTGTTTTTTTTTTTTTGATAAAACAACATTCGGTGAATTATGTGGTGACGATGTAACCGTGTTTTGGGGTCACACCAAACAGTTGCGAGCTTATAAAAGAACCGTTGGTAACTTGTCGTGGAAACTCTTCTGCCATCTCATTTCCCACAATACCTCCTGGTACCCTTTTTATCGATACCTCATTTCCTTTTTTCAATTCTGGTACCCTCTTTACTACGTCCCGAATAAGCTTGTAAACAGATTCTCTTGAGTTCACCGTTTTAATAGCCGCTTGACTGTCTGAAAAGATAATTATATTTTTATTTGTATAACCTCAGATTTAGTGCAATACACAAGTCAATTGCAGTAATCTCTACGTGGAAGATAGCTGGGTTATTTTCAAGTTCATCACTTGTAGTCATTGTACTCCTTGATCAAGCCCATCAACTGTTTTTGATTCATCTGTGTGTAGAATACATTAGATTCTGGTTCAAAAAGTGGTCTCTCCGGTACCCATTTATCTCGTTTCGATATTTAAATTTAAAAAAAAAACTTTTTGACAATTTGATCTCTAATCCAGCGTTACTACGGTAGTTCTAAATCAGATACCGAAAATGTGTTTTAAACGCATCAATCGTTTGCTCAGGCATCGGTTAACGTTGACCTAGTATCAAAAATCTCTTGTTGAAAGCTCGCATTGTCGTGGTCGAGAATGATCCATCTTCGGAGGTTCGTTTTCCTCATTTCTCCAAACACGTCTTGTAAACAATTGGTTGTGTGCCATTCAGAATTGACCGCAAGACATTCCATTAGAGGCACTGTCGCCAAGGAACAAGTAAATTTTTTTTGGCTCGTCTTGAGAGACCCATACAGTCGACTGCGGTTTAATTTCGACACGCAATAGACACAAAACGAATAGACTCATCCTTGATCATGATCGCCTGTTTTGATCTTATAGGCGTCTTTTGAAGCACCGCGATCGATTTTCAACATTTCTTTGGACCAATCGACACAACCTTTTTTTTTTGAATAAAAATTAAGTGGTAATCATGGCGAACAAATCTTTTTGACGGCCAAATGTTCATGCAATATTGCATGTATTCGAGTGGAAATTGCATTACCACGCGATTGTCTTTCTAGGTGGACGGAGCATTTTTTATTTTATTTTTATAAATTTAAGTATTCCCATCTTAGCTCATAATTAGACAAATAAATTCTGTATTATTAAAAGAAACCTTTTAATATAAAAAAAATCCAATTTAACAAAATGCCAATATTTTCTTTTCTTACATAAGAATCGGACATCTGGAAAGTCCCATTTATAACATCATCTACATCTAGGTATATATGTATATATTAGTTAGTACTCTATCATATTTTCGTTTTCATACCATATATTTATATAGTCGAATGGATAGTGCTTCTGCAGCAGTATTTGCCGGCACTTCTTTACTGAATAAATAAGCACACCGAAAATTTATCGTAAAAATACAACCTATACTGAAATTCAATAAAGCTGTATAAGTTGGTATAAATATAAAAATAGTTCAAGTAATATTCAGCACACAATATCTGTATTGGGTTGCTCAAGTTATAGTTTGAAAGAATGCGAAAAGCGCAACCATAACATTTATCTTGGTAATATTTGGAATAGACTTTACCGTGTGCTATACGTGTACACAGTAAACGTAAAGTGTTGTATTAACCAAAATACGATTGTTAGATAAAACAACTCTTTTCAACAATTTGTTCTGTAACATAAACTGTATATATGCCTACTTTGAAAGATAAACAAACTACTATGTAGTATATGTATAGTATATATATTGAGGAAGAAAGAACCGTCGTAAGTTAGAGATAAGACATAAAATAGCCCATACATATAGAGGCGCAACCTCGACATCAGTCTTTTTTAGTAGTATAGTAATTTATATAAATATACGCATATATGTATCTCTCGTTTAACATATAATCAATATCTTGACTCTTTTGAATGCTGGTCGTCGTTTCTTTTTCCAAGAATCGATTCCTTTGTCAAAAAAAAACGCTTTCAAACCTTTTATTTATAATCTAGAGAGATTTATAAAGAAAGAAAACACATTGAAAATTCATTTAACACAATTGCCAATCAACAATACATATGTTTATGTCAGGTTTATAAACACACTATTGCATCTGGCTAACTCTAATCTGCATATTATGTACATAAATTTGTAGATATAGTAAGTATATACAAATGCAAATTATGAAAAATATTTTATGTGCAACTGGTTGTTTGCATTTGCAATATCATCTCAATTTCGTTCTCATAATTGTCTTAATAAGATTTTATGCTTGAAATTGCGCATGCATTAGCATTATTATTTTTGCAAATTTTTATGATGTTGCACTGCGCTCTTGTTGGTGCAACCATTTAAATAAATATGTAGATAATATACAGCTTGGTGTATATACTGAAGTCCAGTAGCACAAAACTTTCTGTTTTATTTTTTCCCATTAACATTGATTTTTTAATGTTTTAATTAAATTAGAATATGTTTTTGATGTTGTACGCTTCATTTTTGCGATAAAAAGTGGATAAAATTTAATATTCGTTTTAAAATGTTGCGATTTAATGTTGACATTTGTTCATTATTTTATATGAAACATCTATATGTATATATGTATATTTAAGTAATTGGCAAAAGCAATTATTATTTAAAATATTGATATTCCATGACAGTGCTTTTTCAATTCAATCAGGCTTTGCTGAACTTAAACAGATTACATAGAATGTTTGAAAAAAATTATCAGAAAATTGTAAACAAAAATCAATTTTCGATACCAAGAGGGTAAATATCTTGAGGAATTCTTTTGGACATCGCCTGAGCAGTTCATAAGAATTCTTTGGTGATTTTTGTTTTTGTTAGTTGTTTCTCCTGGTTTTAAAATCTATACTTTTGTATTGTAATTTAGACATTAAGGTCTATGTACTTATTTAGTAAGTATCGTATTCATTATTCTAAATGGGCTTGGATTTTTCGTATGATTTGTCCATGATGAGTTTGTGCATTCCACTTTCATTAGTTTGGTAGACCGAACATGAGGGTCTAGCTATTAGATTCACCCTATTAGGATGGTTGTTACGTGCTACATATGGTTTGATATTATTCGACAAAAAGTTGATACATATGACCGACAATAGTTGCGATCATACCTAAACCTTCGGAATAATCAAAAAATAATATCTGTCCCCTTTGCCTGAATTCCAAATATTTTGCCATGATTCTATACGTTTTCGGTCTATGATATACATCACCTATTTCAATTTTGACATTTGCAAAGTTTTATCTTCAAGATCCATCATTTGCCAAAATATTACCCGAAATACCACAATAGGATGGGATCAAGGCTAATACAATAAACAATTGTCATCTCTTTTGATGATATGATATTTAGAGTTGGTTCTCTTCAGATCGTTGATTGCTGTCTAGAGTTGTATGCACAACCGACATTTTCGACGATGTGTTTGTAGCTCACATAAAATCCATAGCGAAACATAATGCTTGCCACTGATTTTGCTCCAATTTTAGGAGCAAAGAGGCATTCAGCTACCGGACATATTGCTATAGCCCCATACAGATCGAATAGTGGATTTATAGATAGTGAATAGATCCTGTGGATCAGCACTCGACTAGTTTAAAAAAAAAATCAGCCTTCTTTTGAACTTTTTGTCTCTATGTTGAATATGTGTGTTCAAAGTAAGACAGGAATCAAAATACATACCAAAATACTTGAATGAATAATATATCTATTCTGGTGCCACCCAAACAAATTGATTTATTTGATTAGTTATGTTTCCAATTAAATATCATTATAAATTAGAAGATATATTCAACCTCAAAACACTAAAATACGCTTCAAGATCTAAGCAAGTTTTCTGAAGTGTAGCTTAATGACATCATAATTCTCACCGGTTACGGATATAGCACAGTCATCTGCATATTTTAATAAATCTGCTTTTGTCAAGATTATATTATCTATGTGGTGCTGGTACAAACATTTAGCAACGGTGCCAAAACTGAACCTTTCAAGGGAAGACTTTCGCGTTTTTTTTCTAACTAACAGACGATTAAGTTTTCCTTCTAGCTTGCCTATACTTACTAATTCTACCAGCTGTCTTCTGAGCTGTTACATTACAATACGAAATTGTACACCATATTTAATAGCCAATATAACACCTCCATATCCATCATTCGGGTCCTCTTGTTCGATATAATACCCAGGTGAAGAAAAGTGACTACCTGCAGTCAGCTAAATGTTTCGTCTAACTCACCTATATCTATACAATTTGTTTCTAAATAATGTATAAGCTTTAGTCTTTTAGGGACAACGCTGTCTGAGGCATTACTTAAATTCTATGTTGCAAGAAGAAGGGATCCTAGAGAATGATAATATTGTTCTCAATATTCAACCACAATAGTGATAATTATAAACTCTGGCTTAGTTTTTGCATAAAAGCTGCACAAGCGGTACTAGAAAAATAATTTGAATTGATTGTAATGGAGTAAGTTGGTCCTATTGTACATTCTCCTTTCAGTCCTTTACAGGTTTGGTAGCGTTACTGGGGCCCTAACTAGATGTGCACTTAGATGGCAAGTTCGTTGACTCATTCCTTTACCAATGCAGAGATAATTGTTGGCTTGGTTAGGGTTGCTTGGCTGTTGGTACACACATATATTCTTGTCTTTGTGTAACGCCGAGCGAGTATTTATTGTGTGTATTGTCAGGCTCCGGTGCTTTAAAGGTCTGAAAGGAGTTAGCAGCCCATCTCACTTTTGATACTGAGATAGTTTTGATAGCAAATTGCTTAGCTTTGAGGTTGCTGTTTGATTTGGTTAGGTTTGCAATCTCAGACCTGCATTGTGGGAAGTATGTTGTCAGAAGTCGTTCTAGAATTTTCGCTTTTTGTACCGTCCATTTTCTTAAGTCCTATCGTTCTTTTACTGGAGAATACATATATTTTCAGGATTCTCTTGTTCTAGATTGAAGTCAGTGTTTTCTATGTTTCCCTGTTCCCCGATTTGTTGGCCGGGTTAAACTTTTTGCGTACGTTTGTCCTCTTTGGCTATGCTGAATCTTGTTAAGCCAAGATACTTGTCTTGGTTTCTTACTGGTTAGCAGAGGACAGTTTTTTTTTATGTATGCGTGCTCATTATAATTACCTGCTCCTGCATCTGTATCATTGAATTAAATTAAGGAATTAGATTTCGTTTCATATTGTTTTGGTTCAGACATCTGCTGTTTTCTCGTCTACTTAATTAATTTTGGTAAGTTTGATGTAAAACCATAACATAAAATGCGGCTTCAAGCTAAGATTTAGCAACGACGATGAAGAAAACGTAAATGCCACTGATTTAATCAAATTTAAAACCAAAGCAATTGTATAACGCAAATAAAGCCGACACTGCACTCCAATTTTTTATTCAAACATTCAAAGTAAACCGAGTTTTATCATTTTCATCGTAAATTATTATCTTTTGCGATTGCTACATATATATTGCCATTTATTATGATCGTTAACAACATCATCATGTTCATATGTTTGTATTTATACATTTAGCTATTGTATGACTAAACTACCTACTTGAAGTACAGAAATAATACACAGAAGTCCATTACCCGTCATCGCGTATATATATAAAACTAGTTCGTCGTATAATCACAGAATTTACGTATAAGTATCTACGTATATATAAACCAATTACATATACTTAACTATAGCTGTTCAACATTATATGCACACAGTCATTGAGCTAACAATATAACTATGATTTCCATCAGCCACATTCATAGCAGCAGCAAATTAGTTTGATTTCAATTATATATATTTTCGCTAGCAGCCACTTAATTTATTATAATATTTTGCTAATTTTCGAGACTAATTAGACAAATAAAAATTTATAACAAAAGTTTTGACATGGGAATTTGCAACGGATTGCCTATATAGGTATACATAACTGCTCTTAAAACACGATACTAATAAGTAAAATTTGCAGCTTTGTGTGAAATGAATCATCCAATCTCTTAAGTTTCACCATTGTCTTTGCCCGATACATATTATTATAAAAAGGCGATGACGAGTATAATAAAACGACGTATACATATTTATATATACAATGCATTATAAGTATATATATACGATAGCAAGTGCATTACTGCAACAAAACTAAATTAAAAAAAAAGGAAAATAAATAAAAATATAAATAAAACAAAATAATAATGCTGAATTGGCTGATTTAATAGAAATTTACAGTGTGAATTTTATTGTTTTCTTATTTGGTTTGCGTTGCGTATTTTATTGTTATAAGGCTGACTGGGTTTATCTTAGTCGTTTATAGCTTAGTATATATTTTAAATATTTTAGACTCATTTTTAGGCAAAGAAAAAAGAGTTTGTGCATAAGGAAATTCCTATTAGCCACCAGTTTAAATTGATTCATTGAAAATAAATCGCAAAAACCTGGCAGAAAGTTGTTTCTTCGTCATTTGAATATTCTAAATTATTTTCTTTTTGCTAAAATGTGGACATGTATCAGAAAAATGAATAAAAATTGTTTCTGCAATCGAATCAAGATTTTTTGTTTAATTATTTCATTTCATTTAATGAGGAAAGTTTTTTGGTACTCATTTTCCAAAGATTTAAACTGCAAAAGAAGTAAAAACAGCATTTTTATTTCACAATCGATTGAAACAAATAGCCCACATTTTTGTTAAAACTCATTAAATTAACACATTCCTTAACCAATTTAATTTTGATCTGTCTATTGCACAACGCTTTAATGGCTGCCTGGCTATCTGAGCAAATTTAATCATTTTTGCCTTGTCATTCGACAACAATTTTAGCTTAGGAAACAGTTGTCATATTTCCCAAAGATAAAACCTACCTAAAATCATTATAAGAGCCATAAATCCTATCACCAGAATATTTATCACATTGAAATACAACAGTCTCCTAAAGGAGGTAGACTGCCAGCTTACGAAAGCCAATCGTCTGTTTTTGGTATGCGGCACTCGAATCTTTGGCCAAAGGTTAGTTAAGGAGTTATATAATCTGAAGTCATAGAGACTTCCAAATCTGGTGAAATTGACTTGTGTAGAATCGAAATATGTCCACTGCTGTGCTTGATTCCACTTACATATTACTAATCTGAAGGCTAAATACAGAATAATGTGCTGTGTTATGTCTAGTTGACACAAATCCATAGGACTTCCCGTTATTCCCGTTATTTTTTGCAGCTTGTTTATTATTATTTTAATAAATATTTTTCACCACCATGCATAACTACTTTACTTCTATGGCAAATAAACGGCCGAATTACAACTGTGTTAAGCCAGTGAACAATCTTTGGAGCAGACCCCAGGTATTTTCCAATTTACTATCCAGAGTTATTCCTAAATATTTGACAAGATCGCTTAGACCTTAGTCCTTCCATATAGGGTACACCATTGTTTACAATGATGCGACGGTTGGTAAAATATACTAAAGTGATGGATTTATCGAAATACTCTTGTTATCGTATACCAACATTCAATCAGCTAATATTTCCTGATTCATAATGTCTGCTAGGACATTAATATGCTTGACCGCAATAACCACTAACCACGATAATTCTTTTGATTTGCTTTTTTGTAAGCATACTGTAAAGAATGAATTTGGAATTTTCATCTAATTTTAGTTTTTATATACTAATTGAGAATCATTTTTAGTGTTTTTCTTTTACATACAGCTCGTCAAACTAATTTGTTAATAAGATTTAGGTAATGTAAGATTTTCCTTTTCAGGCTAAGGTATGAAATCAACTGTTTGGCATACTCCCCATCCGTGTTAATAGAATTGTATCTATATGACGGATCACTATCATTTACCCTGCCTCTAGGAAAGGAACTTTCTAAAAGGGATATAAGTCTATTTTTCTTGTGTAACTTCATCTTCGTCGTGTTATATGGCATTGGATTACAAGAGGAGAGTTTAACAGACCCAAGACACGGTCAAATGGAGTCTCAATTTGATCTCTAAATGAAGTTTGGTGAGCAAATAAAAGCATATAGCTCCATTGTCAAATTAGCAACTCCTCATTTCGAAAATAGAACAGCTAAGATCAAGAGAGGAAATGGACAAAACACATGGGCTGAAAAGTCCCGGGCCTAACTCATAGATGGCGCTAGTTTGATTCCATTCGTCTCTTTTCCAGTTAGTACTAACCTTCCTTGGAGTTTTTGTAACTTTTCTTCAATCTACGCGTTGTTCTAAAACAAAAAAACGCTCTCGTCAAGTTTCTATATGTCGAGTGTTTGGCAATGTTTAAACGTAACAAGTGATTAAACTTGGATCCATCACTTCACTTCGGAGTCGAAACGATCGTCATCTCAATGGACAGCAACTGGTGACCCTCGTCCAAAGCGTCCGAAAGCACAAAAATCGTTTGGAAAGGTTGTGGCCTCGGTATTTTGGAATGTGCATGGTGTAATATTCAATGACTACCTTGAATCGCTGAAACAGAGGCCTATTTTGAGTCAAAAGATAAATCGTTCTTCAAAAATGGTATCGAAATGTTAGAGTGGCGCTGGAATGATTGTGTTGCTCTTGATGGAGATTACGTTGACGAATAAAGCCAATTTTGAACGAAAAAAACCGTGTTTTCTTTGTTAGGCCCGGGACTTTTCAGCCCATGTGTTATTTATCACTTCTTTTCTTCTTTTTGTGACGTTCTTTCTACAAATGCTCTTTAAGATATTCCTCTGTCAATTATGTCAGTACATCTGGTTGGAGTTTTCATCACAGGCTATTAGAACTGGAATATTACGTAAATAGAGCATATTCCATTCCTATAGTCAAACTTCTGGTAGGTGGGTGTTTATTTGATATATACGGTTGATAAACCGTAAGCGTATCTAGAGAGCTAAAGTTGTTTGGTGGAGCAAGCAGCTAGAGTGGCTGAGATGTAAGGCGTAAAGTGCGTGGAATAAGGTAAAGCGAAGCGCTTTATAAGATGATTGGTGTAGCAACAGAAGGGCTCAGCATGACTTAAAATCTGTCGTCAGAAAGAGACAGCGCGACAGCTTTTGAAGATTCAGTAAGGAAGTGGAAGGGGGTAAAAGAGACATCTAGACTGCACAGAGTAATATCTAAAGGTAGGAATCCAGCCAGTAGCACTGTTTAATTACCGACATGTGAGTTTACCACAGATAGTACAAGCATAGCATGGGCATTACTGGAATCACATTTTCCAGGTTGCGCATTGGTAGATAAAACACAGTTTGTTTCAGTCCGTAATTCTAGGGTAATAGACCCTATCTGAATTGAAGAAACTCATAAAATAGTTACATCTGATAAAATTGATTGGGCGCCTAAATCATTTGAGCCATACAAAACAGCTGGTGCGGATGGTATATTTCCTGCATTGCTTCAGCAGGGTGCTGAGACTATAATTCCTAGGCTACTGATTGTTTTCAGAAGCTCTCTAGTTGTTGGCTTCATACCAACGTGCTGGCGTGTTGCCAATGTGACATTTGTTCCAAAACCTGGCAGAGCAAGTCATGCAAATGTAAAGGATTTTCCACCAATCTGCTTAAGAGTGGATATCGGCTACCGCAATATTATATAGTCGTAAGTTATGAAAATCTAAATTATACAAGTTTTGTTTTACGATC
>JANTEX010045664.1:0-10238 GCA_024741295.1 Macrocera vittata
TCATTGTCGAAACTGAGGCCTATTTTGAGGGTAAAGACTCATCGTACTATAAAAATTGTATCGAAAAGTTGGAAGATCGCTATAATCGCTGTATCTAAGGCAACTATGTTAAAGAATAAAATTGAATTTTGCCAAAAAAAATGTTTTTCTTAGTTAGGACAAAGACTTATCTACTCAACTGTTATATGAGACAAATAAGTATTATAGTTGTCTCATATATAATGAAAAAGAGCCGCTCATTTATTATAGATGCTCTATATGTGTTATAGATTTCTTATATACAATATAAATAATATATGAGGTAAATAAGTGTTATAGTTGTCGCATATATAATGAAAATGAGCTGATGATTTATTATAGATGTCCTACATATAATATGTATGGAGTGTATATGTATTATATATGTCTCATATATAATAGATGCCAAACATATAATATATATGAGGTAAATATGTATTATAGTTGTCGCATAAATAACGTAAATAAGCCGACTATTTATTATAGATGGTCTTATATATGTCAAATATAGTCATATATAATATAAAATAGCCGCAAAGTTATTATAAATGGCAAACATATAATGTGAATGTTGTATATATGTATTGTAGATACATATAATGTAAATTAGCCTTATAATCATAAAAGACCAACATATAGTATAAATGAGCATGATCTAAATATGTATTATAGATGTCTCATATATATGTAATGTAAAAGAGCAGCAAATATATTATAGTAAGCCCTATATATAATATGTCCACCATTCTTTTTTTTTTAATTACTCTTTAGCAGAGTATTATATTATAGATCACCGACAAATGATCTACGGACAAACGGAGATGATCACATACTAACGAAAATAAAGTAGCATCTACGTTTTGTGTGAGCGAGGCTATACAATTTTTATTTTATATATTTGATCTATTATGACGAGTTTAATTTTAAATTAAGTACTAAATTATCACGAAACATTCGTATTACGAGAAAGGTTGCAACCAAACGCAAGGTTCTTAGTACAGTTGTGTCGGTGTCTGACCCTCTTGGGGTTGTAGCTAATTTCATCCCAAGCAACACAGTCCGACTTTGAATCGACTTAAAAAACGAGCGGTCTGATAATGACCTCCTTTCGACATCACACGCAAGTCTATTCTAGACTACAAAATATATAGTTTCTACTGTGGAAAATAAGACTTTCCTAAGACGTTAATAAAATCAACATATATTGAGGTAATTAAATGACGTCTTTCTAACGAATTCAGTTAGTCGGTAATAAAGACCACATATTTTAGTATTTCAGCGTAGTCTTATAAGCGTCATTTGAAGACGACTTAAATACGTATTTTTTATAGTTTTTACTAAGTCTATTTGTTCACGTTTACAACCGAGTTATTGCTTCCTGTCATTCATATTGTCAGTATCCTTACATTTTACGGATTGTTTATATTTGATATATTGCTTTGAACAAAACATTTTTAATTAAATTAAACCATGGATAGAACAAAAAAAAGTGAAAAGTTTTGGAGACACTCATCACAATATTATCGTAGATATAAGAAATATCTATCGATCGCCAATCAAGTGAATCAAAATATATATATTAATGATCCAGCAAATGCTCAAATTCAGACAACATCACAATCAACGATAGAGCCAGATCCTTGCCAATTGCGGCAAAATCTAGTAATAAATAATACATTAAAATTATTTTTCCGTAACTTATGTATAGTTATAAACTATATTTATAGTCTTTATCACCGACAAGAATCGCTATTAAAACAATCAATGATAATGATGCTGTCGAATGTGAATGGTATGACGAGGATGGAATGGAAGTCGATTCAATAGAAAGAATGGTCGACTTCGAAGATCAGTTGAGAGTATGGGCAGTCGACAATAAGATCTCGCACAAGGCAATCGGTGAATTGCTCATAGTTTTAAAATCAAACGGCCACGTAAACTTGCCCAAAGACAGCCGAACGTTTTTATGCACCCCGAGAAATGTCGATATTGAAGTGATGGGCAGCGGTACGTTTTGGTATGGAGGAATCAACCTATGTCTAACAAATGTGTTACGAACGAATGCTTACGAAAATAATGAAATATCACTCAATTTCAATATGGATGGTTTGCCGCTGAGTAGAAGCTCAAAAATTGAGTTTTGGCCCATATTGATGAGCATTGTAAATGATTTTACGATAGCGCCAATGGTTGTCGGCATATACTGTGGTGTTGGCAAGCCAAGTGTTGAGGAATATCTGAAAAAGTTTGTTGACGAGCTGTTAAACATTTTGACCAATGGTTTAACAATCAACGGCATCACGGTATCGATTAACGCATTTATTTGCGATACACCGGCGCGATGTTTCCTTAAGTGTAAGTAAATGTATTCTTACGATAATTCGTCTCTTCGTCTTGGCTTTGACTAATTAATTTGCAAATTTATTTCTGAAATACACTATGGAGAAATTTCTATATTTTTTAGGTACAGCTTATCATAACTCGTACCACGCTTGTCCTAGATGCGTAACAATAGGCGAATACGATAAAATCGGAAGACACATGAGCTATCCTCGATTCGATGCACCGTTAAGAACCAATGAAGACTTTCGGAATAGACGCGATCCAGATCACCATCAAGTTAATGGATTAACGCGAGAATTTGTCATAAGTCCGTTGGAAAGACTACCCATTAACATGATTGATGATTTCGTAATTGGTGATTCACTACATCTGATTGATTTGGGTATTATGAGACGGCTTCTGACAGGTTGGAAAGCTGGCGGACACAATTTTAAAGATGCAAAAATGTCTGCCGATCAACAGAACAAAATGTCAATTGAATTAACAAAATACAATGCACGGAGACCTACCGAATTGCATCGTGCAATTAGAGGTATCGATTGTCTTGCATTCTGGAAGGGTTTGGAATACAGAACGTTTCTCTTGTACTTGGGACCAACCATTTTAAAAGACTTTGTTAGCGAGCATATTTATAGGCATTTCATGTTGCTGTTTTGTGCCATTACAATATTTACGTGTCAAAGATACATCGACGAAGGTTTTCTGCCTTTGGCTGAAGAACTGATAAGCGTATATTTAGAGGAATATATAGCTATCTATAACGTAGACTCAATCAACAATAATGTTCATAATTTACGACACCTAGTGGAGGATGTCAAAAAATGTGGATGCCTACCGAAATTTTCAGCATATCCGTTCGAGAATAAGCTTGGTCAAATAAAACATTTATTACGAAGCGGAAACCGACCGCTTTCTCAAGTAGTGAACCGTCTTATGGAAATAAATAATATCTTACAAGAAGCACCTAAAATTACTTATCCATATTTGCGAAACGAAAGTAAGGCTACCGATTACGACATGATGGGTAATACAACTTACGACAAAGTTTACTTAACTGATGGGATTCTGCTGGCCAACAATCAAAAAGATCAATGGTTCCTGACAGAAGCGGATGACATAGTAAAAATGATACATGCAACTTACCATGAAAATCAAATACACATATTAGGCGCAAGTATAAAAGAACAACACAATTTTTTCAATTACCCAATTGAGTCCAGTCGATTGAACATATATTGCTGTTTAGATATTGTGAACAGTCCACGACTTTATTTATTATCGCAAATAAAATGCAAAATGATAGGCATATCATATAAAACCAAACTTGTTTTTACTCCTTTATTACACACTATAGATATGCTGCGAAAAAAATAAATAAATAAACCCATGAAACACAGAAATATGCAATGATTTTTTCTTTATTGACTAAATACTAAATCGAGCCGAAATTTTAATACTGAACACTTTTAATTATTTTAAGCAATTCATGTTTTTATTGTTCAGTCCAAAATCAAAAAAAAAGTTTTGCAATTATATTTAAAGGAAATTGTACATGAATCACATATGTACATTGTACATATTATACATAACACACTATTTATTCATTTATTTGTGATTATGTTTGTCCAAAACTACAAACTATATAATATAGTTTACTTTACACAACAAAAATACAAAAATATTCACATTTATAGGTTTATACAACATAACTATGTATATATAAAGATAATATACGTATCCATATACTACACAGTACCACTATAGCCTACAGGCCTACACCTACAGCTGCACCATCTATAAATACACGTACATATCCATAAATATCATCATATCATATCATTATCATATTATGAAGTAACTCATTTATATTATATAACACATTACTAAGTCTGATCGCAAACGAAAAAAAAAAAAACAATCTAATTGCACTTTGTCTTCATTGCACACAGTTCATGCACATATGACAATATAACTACACTCCACCAACTACCGAAACTGAATTTAAAAATTCTTCGAGTACAAGTTGACGGCTCAGATCAACACTAGTATTGCCATTCGTAACAACTGTTATCTCTTCGTTATTATTAGGATTAACAGTTGTTATATCCTTGCTCTCTGTACTTGTTGTTGTTTTTGCTTGTCTCTTTAGCTTCTTTATATTTCTCTCTTTGCTGTGTTTTAATACAGCGTCACGGAAGAATTCCTCTTTTTGTTTGTGTGAAAAAGTTGTGTCGGCATAACGAATGACATTGTAGAAAAGGTTAAGAACATTTTTCAAATTATTGAACTGCTCTTTGCGTTTTGTTGGGTCTGTTCGCGACTGGCCCGTCCAAGAATAGAATGTTAAAAGCTTTTTTTCGAAAAGATAATCCGATAGTTTATAACATGCTGTTCGCCAATACTGTCCTGAACCATTGACAGTTTGAAGATGAATCAGCATATCGGTGAAAAATTCTTTTGTTTCTAGGTTTAATTCGAAAACATTTAAGTCCTCAACACTTGACAGAGGCAATTTCACATCGCATTTAAATTGAAGAATTGATGGTGAATATGTTTTATTTATCATTCTCTCAATGCCATCGAATCTTGCATTTATTGCAGCTGACATCTCTTTGGCATATTTAGAGCACGTCTCTTCCACATACGATTTGAGATGTTTTTCTGTTTAGAGATTGAATAAAAAGATGAACTATGAAGTTTTAGGCTAGCAATTACGTATCACTCACTCAACTACTTACCCAAGTTTTCAAAACAATTATGCAAGTCCTGTGTATTTTCTTTGTCTGCATCTGCAGAACTGTGGGCTGATGTCTCGTTACTACCGTAGTTTTGATTGAACTCATCGTTTTCATTTTGTGCGCTGAACTGTTCGACATATTCATTTAATGTCATTTTGTTGTCTATTATTGCGTTTAGGTACATGGGGCGTTGTACATGCACAAGGTTGTTTGTATCCTTATTCTTTGCTGTATTTTGTGTAACAATTACGTTTGCCGGCATTTGTGTTTCATTTTGATGATTAAATTGTACGAAGGTTGAACGAGCATCGTTGTCGGCTATATTATTTTGCGCAATCAAAGATTCGACGGCTGGCAAACTTTGGACCGGAGTAGAACCAATGTATACATTTTGATTTTGTGATGATGAACACACAGATTGCTGCAGCTCAGATGCCGAAATGTGCGAGGACAGATGAATTTGGCTCATGTTGTGGGATTGCATAGGTATCAATTGTTGCTGCGGTTGCAAATGACTGATCGACTGAGCTGAGTTGGATTTGACGAATTTCGTTGGGGGCAATAAATGTCTGAATTGATCGGAAGTTTTCATCACAAATCTTTTCTTGTTAAGGTGCCGGGCTGGATTTTTTTGGATTCTCTGTGTCATAGTCTCTTCATCCCCGGTGGAATTTTCAATTCTCCATCGGGCTTCGGACGATGCATCCCCAAACACAACAATGTTCTCATTCTTAACAACGCATTTGTATTGTTGCCAGTTGATTTTGTCTGGAAGACTTCGGCTATTGGATTGCATTTTTCTTCTTAATTTTTCGTCTGCAGGCCAATAGAGAATCCCGTTTTCTTCCCATTGCGAAGGGACGGGCTCAACCTCGTTTGTTTCGACAATAAAAACCACTTTAAAAGACATAAAAAAATATTTCACGCACCGAACAAATATGTTTCACGACCAAAAATGAAACCAGCAAAATGGTAACTTCACTCGTCTCGAACTGTCAGTAAAGTGAAATGGCACTACATAGTAAAAGCGGGAAACGGTTTCAACACAGACTACATCTACATATTATAGTTATTTTGTAGTCGGTGTTGACTTCTGTTATGCATGCCTGTATTTTAGTCTTTTTAGAGTCGCTACGTTGTCGCAAAGACCTGAGACAAAATTACTATATTATGTTTTCGTTTAGGAAATCGCCATGTTTATAAGATATACTTCCAGTATATTTTGTAGTGGTTGAAATATAAAAATATTTTTTTTTCAGTTAATATTATTGCCTATTCATTTAAAATACTTTCGATTTTAAAACTAAAGTTTGGATTTAAAGTCAGGCAACCGAGAATGAGAAATTGCCGAACTTTAAACCAATTAGTATTTTAGCATTTTTTGACCATGACTTATTTAAGTTGTTTTTGACCAGAAAAAAAATGTTACACCAAGTTACACTATATATGCAATTATGCATGTACTATAATTGATTGAATTATTCCTAATCAGCGAACCGAAACGTTTCATACAAATCGGCGCATTTTAGGATAAAAGTGCTGCCACCTATGACTTCCCCCTTCCCCCGGGTTAGTAACAGTAATTTTATTAAATTAACTTTAAGAAACAAATAAAGCAAAAAATGATAATTTGAAACCATCAATAACGAAAATATTAGATACAGGCATATAGTTAATTTTTTCGATATTTAATAAGACATTTACGGACATTTTGCGTTTTTCGTAAATTCGGCTTATTTTAAGAACACGATTTTATAAGCCGGTCGATATTTTGATATTTGATCCCAGAAATCAATTTTTTCATTTTTTGAACTTAGAGATGGGGATTTTGGGCCCGGCCTGGATTCCAAATTTGCTTTCAGTATTCCTCCGGGACGGGCCGGGTCGGCTTATTTTTTACCGAAAGTTGACTGGGCCTATAATGCCACTATAAAATTAAATTAATAAGTGAATTAACAAAACTTAACTAAGAAATTCAAACCTGCTATTACTTTTCTCTATATTTTACTTTTTAGAAGTTATAGGCATTTTATTTTAAATGTTGGTTTATGCCTATATATGATAGAGATGGGTTTGAGCCCGGCTGGACCCGAGACGGCGAATATGCTTCCAATATACCACCAGACCGGGCCGGTATTTTCTTACCGAAAGTTGACCGGGCCGGCCCGGTTAATATTTCCCAAAAATTGACCGAGCTGGGCCGGTACTGGGCCCTTGTCCATAATGCTCATCTTTATTTAAACTTAGCGCTATGACAGTGCATCGATTTTTCGCATCGTTTGATAAAGTTGTGATAAAAAAGGTCGTTACTATGTACTTTTATTAATATTTTATATTGTTAGTTAAATATCTTTATATTTGCGGTATATCGTATTATTTATCAATTAAAAGTTACAATTAAGTGAAACGAATACAGAAAATTTAAAAATAAAATAAATGTATGTTAAAGCTGGCCCACCTAGGCATCATATATCTCATAATTTTTTTTTTATTAATTATAAGTTCTTTACTTTAATAGAACTTCGAGACATCTTTCATAATGCATAATGATTTTAAATATATTTAAGAATATGAGTGGGGCAATTAGTCCGAATTCGGATTTTTTACTAACTTATCTCTAAAATATCTCCCATAGCACCTCACTCATATGTCTTACAATTTTCTAGAGAGGATTAGAGAGGGAAACAAAAATCCTCCGGTCGTTTCACTTATAGTCCTGACGTCCTGAGCCGTCCACTATTTTTTTATAAAGCACTTACCGTTAAACAATCAACTGATATGCAAAAAAAAAAAAAAATTAAAATTAAGGTAATAACTAGTTTTTTTTTGTCAAATAAATAATTAAGGGTAATATGCTTAAACTTAAAAAAAAAATATGAAAATGCTTGGCAAGACTTTGCATATGCATATTTTAATTTTATTATATTTAAGTTGAAATGATACATTAACTAAAAATGTATATATAAATATAGTATACCATACTCTAACAAATGGAAGTGCGGTGACCTTTATATTATTTATTTTATGTAATTTTAATTCGACTAAAAACTGATTATATCGAAGCGCACACGCAATTATCGAAGCAAAACATATAATATTATCAATGAAATATTTCCCGCATAATTTTAGACCAAATATAAGTAAAATCTGGAAATTTTATTTTCTTGTGCATAAATCTCATAAATAATATTCAAAATGTATTAAGAAAAAGACAAGACACCATCATCCTAAATTTGTTGTGACATTATTTTTGAAGTTTATTATGTCATTTAATATTTAAAAAAAAAATCAGCTCAAACTTGAAACGTATTCTTTTTTTTCCATTTGTATATGTGGTCACTAAATAGTCTATTTCCGACTAATTAAAGTTAAGATTCCGACGTCTTTACGACCCTTAAACTATTCCCCAAATTAGTGCATATTAGAGTTGTGCAGAAGTAATACAGACTACATACAGTTACTTTTAGTCATTTAGCCGACGTTATCCTATATCACATCTCGACTTGTTTGTGTTGCTTGGGTTGTTCTTATTATTTATAAAAGAATATGCAAAACTAGAATAAAAAAACAAATTCAAAAAATACCAAAGGATGTTTTGGTTATAAAATTTTATCAACCACGTTACTCATACTTTGTATAAAAATATGATATGATATAAAATGTTAAATTATATGTACGGAGCCCTCATCCGTAACTATTAATCTATTCGGTCGAACGATGTGCTATTCATTTTGTCATTTTCTAAAAATAAGAACTGAATGGCTCATCGGTTTTAAATCGATTGTATTTATACCCCGTTTTTTTATTTCGTTGTGATGATTGTGGTTTTATTTTAATTTCTCAATGCAAAACCTTTGTTTATAAATTGTATTTTTTTAATTTCGATGCATTTTTGTGTTTTTCGATACTTCTGTTGTATAAAGTTGGTTTAATACAGAGTGTTCAGTGTGTGTTTTATTTTATTTTTTTATTTATTTTGTGGAACTATGTCTGATAATTCAAACATAGATCGTGGTGCTGACGTTGATTCGCAATTTTTATTTTGTTGTGATTTGAGTACTGCTGACAGTTCACAATTTATATTTTGTTGTGATCTGGGTGCCGCTTGTGGTTTTAATTTAAATGATATGTTTTTATTTCGTAATATTTTAATAGTACACCAAATCATACCTAACTATGAATATTAAAACATAGCATATTGCTAATTGGTGTATATCGGTGTTTGTTGTCTTAGGCAGTTTTCTTCCATAATTTTTATGTTGTCTATGAATTTTCTTAATTCCATGATATTTTTTGATTGTTCTCCATGTTCAAATGGAAGTTTATGTGAATTGTCAACACCGTGTACTGTTAAAGTTTGTGAGAGGTCTGCCATGGGGGAAAATGCCGTAGGTTTGTGCACTTCCATGTGAATCGATTATGGCTGCTTCACTTTTGACCTGGCATCCTGAGTCTATTTGGATGATGGTTGTATCATTTAAATACTTTGTTTGTACAGTATCCTCACAAATTGTTGTGTTTTTTTCTGAGTGTGCTATTTAACTGTTTGTGGCATGCATTTTTATCCATATTATCATAGGCGATTTTTCTTTGCTTTTAAATTTACAACTGGTGTAAGGATCTGACTGATGTGCCAGTAAATTTCTTTCACATTTTGCTGTTTGTGATTTTAGTGTGTGTGTAATTATTAATAAACCAATATAATAATAAAACGTTATCGTTCTGTTGCTATAATTGAACTGACTTTATTTCTCATAATTATTCATTCATTATACATTGTATGTTGTATGTACAAAGTACAGTTACGCGCGGATATGCTGTGTGGACAGTATTGCGGCCAGTATTGCGGCCAGTGCTTTTAACTGCTATTCGACAAAACCGTCCACACAGCGTTCCATACAACGTACATTAATAATACTTACTTTATGATACTCGAGCCGCTACATGTGAATTTGTTGTGATCCATCGCAAATGGTTAATTTTTTTTAAATGCTCTGCAACTGTTCATGTAGTTTTCATTAAATACCCAGTATTTTTCTCTATCCAAGCTGATGGCCAAGTATTTGTTACCACCCCCATGTTTGCCCTCCACCTATCAGCTCGACACACATTTGTTTTTTTTCAGCCAGGCTGAAGCTC